>ML791741.1:497738-555878 GCA_009831015.1 Picea engelmannii | reverse complement strand
AGACAAATCATTGATGCACAACCCAATGTCATTGTTTCTACCACCACCAAGGTCTAGCCCAATGAACCTGATGAACAAGAGGAAGGTGAGCGCCTCTTTTATTCACAGTTTTGGGTGAAGGGTACTCTATTGCACTTCATCATTAATAGCGGTAGCTAGAAGAACCCCATATAAGCATAGGCCGTCAAGTAGTTGGCTTTGTCGATAGTTGGTTCCTCAACACATTTTGGTTGAGCCTATGGTCACCGCTAGAGACCAAGCTCACCAAATCCACAACATTCCACTCCCAAACAGATGGCCAAACTGAGGTTGTAAACAGGATGATCATGCATATTTTTCGCATGTACAATTCCAAGAATCCATGCACATGGGATGAGAGTCTTCCCTATGTTCAACATAGTTACAATAGAGCCATACATATCTCAACCAACCACAACCCCTTTTAGGTGGGGTTGGGATTTTGACCATTGGGTCCCATGGGTGTTTCACTATGCTTTGTGTCCACACAGACATAATCATCCCATGTGCAAACCAAAGAGGATAAATCCACCTTGTTCATTGAACGAATCTAGCACATCTGCCAACATGTTCAGGATATTTTTCAGAAGTCCAATTCCAAGTACAAGCAACGCCATAATCAACACCAGGTGCCACACACGTTTCAGGTGGGAGATAAAGTTTGGTTGCACTTACAGAAAGAATGACTTACAAGACCCCATCGAAATCTTCTTCCACTATGTTATGGACCTTACACCATCAACAAGGCTGTGGGTGATAATGATTTTAATATTTACATTCCCCCTTCCTTGGCTTGCACCCATTTTTTAATTTGGACCTCCTTCAACCATACTTTCCACCCTTATTGGACACCTCGGAGATAGTAGAAAAATTGACATCGATAGAGCTCAACCCTGAATATATGGAACATGAATCCACTGATCATATTGTGGACACATATTTCAAGGGCACTTTCCAACAAAAGCTTCATCTTTATCGGGTTGTCAAAGGGGGAAAATCCTACACCAAGGCAAGTGGCTCACCCGGGGCCAAATTCAACAGAAGTTTCCTCATCTCATGGGGTAACTCAACGCAATGGAGACCATTGCTTCATAGGGAGGGAGGATTGATCTAGGTGGATATTGATGGTCACCCACCTCTTTTAGTTTATTCATGTACAACTTTCATCTTGGCAGTTACAATTTTTATCTTGGTAATATTTTTCTAGCTTTTCGGGTCCTAAACTTGTGGGGTTGTTTTGAGAACCTCAAATTTTTTTTTTGGGCACATGATAATCACACTAAGACATAGTTAAAGTGTGACATCATCATGTGTATTCCTTAGATAGACCTTTCTAATGGGCTATCATTCTCCTAAAACGAAGATCGTATGCAAACGTTACGACCACGGGAAATTGATGTACCAACTTACCCCAACGGGGCCCACATGAATTTTGATGATTCATCTCCTAGGGTTAGGTTTTTGGGATGTTTAGGGTTTTGATATTCATGTTTGACGTAAAAATTCCTTTGGAGCCTCATTGTACTCATCTTCTTGCGAATGAGCATAGCCGTCACATCTCTTCTCAAAGATAAGCTGCCACCATTCTAACAAGCTCGTTTCAGTCTGCATTTTATAGTTTTAGCATATTTATTATTTAATAGAAGTTTAGTTTTACCGTATCTCTATTAGTATTCACTATATATCTATGTTAATATTATAGATTTGTGTATTCATTTCGTTCCGCTCATAAATCCAGATCACTTATCTAACTGAAACTTTGGGATGATACACAAGATGTTTGGGAATATCATCGAACTTACCTACTAAGTTGAGAGCATCTCAAGCTCTCTAGTCAGACACTCACTTTTGATTTCCATCCATTTGAGTAGCAACAAGTTGTTTAAGAACTTCACAAGATTTTCTATTAAAATTAAAGTCAAAATATAGACTTCAAGGGTTCAATGAATGAGAATATGAAATAAGAGGAGATGATGGGATTGCATTTAGGGGTTGAGGAATTTCATCAAGTGTGAGATCAATTAAGTCCTCTATGTTTTATATAATATAAATTGTATTAGCCTAAATGATATTTTTGGTCATTCTCTTCCATTTATGTAGTAAAGGAGTGACAAGTAGCTCGCCAATTTTCTTAGCATATGCTCAGGTAAGTTGATGTAATATTTCCACTTCTTGATTTGGAATAGCATACAATGGATTTGTTTCTCGAAGATTATTATTTTCAAGATCAATGGTCATATCTTCAAAAGTTTTCTTAGGATTATAATTCACACATAAAAGAATGTGCAGGAAATCACTATGTAGATCATCTTTATCATCCATACAACCATGGCCCTCCTTCTAGCAAAAAACTATTGTCAAGGATGAATGACCCTGTGCAATCAATAGGTATTCTCCCCAATGAAAGGTCCCAATTCGACCTTACACCATTTGGAATAAGGAATATGTCTAGTTTATGGAACGACAAACTTTAGATGTTTTTTTTTTTTTAATGGTAGCATCTTGATCCATCATTTAAGTATTTTTTAAATGTGATAAATGAGATGCAACAAATCTAAAATCCAAAATTCAGAATGTTTCTCAGACTAACTAACAAAATTGATAAGGTAAGCATAGCATCAAATATATTACTGCTTAAACCTTTAATAAAAGTTACTTAAGAAAATAAAAGCAATAATTTAAATAAAAAATTAAATGTCTAGTAATGATCAACTAACTATATTACTACGCCTAAGTCTATAGGCAAACAATTTGTGAGATAAACTAAATAAAAAAAGTTGCTCATTCGAGAGAAAAGTCCACATTGTAAGAACAAATGATTATACCATTCCAAAACTCAGTAAATTAGCAAAAAAGTTCCACAAACCATGCATTTTAGAACTGAAGTCCACATCCAAATTGGCCATCAATGGCTTCTCATTCATTAACATTTCATACAAAAGTATACAAATATGCACAAGTAAAAATCCATTTTACATTTCGAATTCATCTCATTTATAGAAGAAAAGAAGGGAGGGGAAACTTATGAGCTTGATATACCTGAGTGACTATTTGTTAGTCATGCTTACCTATATGTTATCCTTATCACTTCATATTCTTTTCCTGTAAGAGGATTTGTAAAATCCTTGGTTTTAAATCCCACAAATCATAATGTAATTGTATAAATGTCATTTAGGCAGGTGATCCGATATGTTTTGGACAAAGATCTTGTATTGATTAACATGGTTGAGCATTGAACTATGTATTATGAACATTGAAATGATTAATAAAGATGATAACCACTAGCTACGATGTGAGAGGAACGATAACGATGGGGGGGCTATGATTCCACAAGGGAGTGGGGTCCAAGGGGCAATTATGCATGGGTTTTAATCCAAACCCACATTCCTGAATTTTATTATCATTGTTTATAACCTTCTAATTTTCCATCGAGTGTTCCCAAAGCCAATCATTACTCATGTAAGAGGGTGTGTGTGAGGAGTCACATCCCAAAGTTATTGGGAGCATGGATCTGAAGTACAATCATCTTTGGGAAGAGTGAGAATCAAGTAATCAAGGAAGAAGAAGGGAAATTTGTATGCAAAAGGGGACAATTTTCTACATGCATATTTTAGGCAACAAGAGAGGAGTTGAGTGCTATAAAGAGAACCAACCATGTTGTTCTTGAAGGCATCCATGGTTTGGTTGTGTTTATGCTGAGAAAGTGCCTATAAAATGACTTGTAAGACTATAGTGCATTTTTCTATTGAGGAAATGGCTCAAGAGCCTTGTGAAGGTTGTTGTGAGCACTCCCGAAGTAACTGAGAGTTCATGGAATCCCTTTTTGAGATATTCTTCTTCAATCGAGTGCACTAGAATCCCTGATAAATGATTGGTGCATCCCGAGGGGCTGTGAGCAGTGAAGGGGGTACATTCCTTGGGTTGTGTAGGTTGTGGGGAAGAGAGATGGAAGATTGGAATTATTGTGGTAGTAGAACCTAGGATTTGGGGATGTTGTGTGTGGAGAGTGGACAACCAAGAGGGTCAGATCTCTTTGTGGACTCATAGGCTCAACTCGGGGGTGCCTATTTTTGAAAGAAAATGAACAACAACGCCTATGACTGGGAGGTTCATCCTTGTATGTGACAAGTTGGTTAATTATTAATAGATATTTGTTCTATTGTTTTTATTTCATTTATTCCATTGTGCAAATGGTTCATGTGAATGTTGTGTGTTTTATGTTTTCTTGAACAATTGCATTCATAGGTTTTTATTATGTTGTAGCTGCATGGGATATTTGGAATGTTGCGTGCACATATATTTTTAAATGGTATCTGTTGGAGTTACTTCACACACACCTAGGATTTATTTTTCTTAAGGTTTTTCCTTGTTTATTAGTCTTTATCCAGTCTCCTAAAGTTTAGGGAGAATATTCTCTTCAGTTTTCACTTCAGTTTGACTGGTTTAGTGGAGTCTAGATGTTGCATTGGTTTTGTCACCATGCAAAATTGGGATCATCACCAACTAATGCCCATTAGCCTTGGTATCATCACCAGACTGGTGCATTACCCATGATTCCATGATCTCCTCCTCACTTCACTCTATTTCAGTCAGCTAACTGAAGACTGGTAGACTAGTTAACTCAACTAGGTGGCAGTTCACTACTGTAATTGCCTAAGAGACTAGACTAGGTGGCAATTTACTCCTGTAATTGATGGTGTGTGTCCATATCACTCTAGACCACCACTATGGCACATTGGCTTCTTCTCTAGTGCACATTGGTTGAGTTATACAAAGTATATCATGTGTAAATTAGTCATTATTCATTATGGTTAATGAGAATTCTTCCATTCTTTCTCTCTTGCTTCTTCTTTCTCAATTTCTCTCTACAAATGTGTGTGGTATTTTATATCTAGATATATTGTATGCAAGTTCAACACATTTACATGGTATCAGATCCAACAAACTACTAAGCAAAAGTTACACCAATTTTTTTGTAGGTACCAAAGATTGAAGATATCAGAAAAATGGAATTCCCAAAAGAATTCATTCAAATTCTCCTCTAGAGCCACTTGGAAGATGCCTTCTCTTGAGGAATTTATTGAATCCCTGACACAAGAGAAAACCAAGCTCATCGACATGGGAAAAATCAAAGGCCCAAAGGTGAATTCACTTACTGTGCAAGATGGAAGCCATTAATATCAGAAATCTAAAGATAAAGACAAAAGGAAAGATCATGTAAATCCAAAGAAGGAAGGGTACTCAAAACCGTTCAACGATGCTTCCGAATCCAAAGGTGGAAAGGGAAGAAAAGGGGAGAAATTCACATCCTACCATAAAGGATTCCATCCAAAATCTGCATGCATGCAGAAACAAATAGATATAATGACTCAAATACTTAAGAAAAACAACCTTGGAGATCCCATCCCTGAGGGTGTCAAGAAGAAGAAGCCAATAGATCAGAATTCCAAGAAAGGAAATTCTAGCCATGCCTTGATTACCATCAACTCCTCTCCCGATGCTTGGATCGTAGATTCAAAAGCATCACATCACATGGCTGCCACAAAAGAAGTCTATTCTTCATTGGATGCATTCAAAGGTCCTCCTATTCTGATGGGGTACAACTCTCCAGTTTGTAACGGAAATCGAGCACACACAGAAACCAAGATAAATTGAATAAGGTTATCTGTCTTTATTCAATCAATGAAATAAAAGAGCAAATATATTTCTTATATAGGTTACAATAAAGTAAAGTCAAACCACTTTATGAATGTGGGATAAACTGAAAATATAACCTAAAAGAAAATATCTGACCTAAAAGAAAATAAATTAACCTAAAGTCACTTTGAATTTATTAATGCCTAAGTCTAATTTCTAATTGACCATTATAAACTAATATTTAATTTAAGACCCTCCTTTAATGGTCAATCTACTCAGTACACCAAGTTTATTTCAAAATTTTACATGCTTTTAGGGACCCAAAGACTTGGTGAAAATGTCTGTAGTTTGATCCTCTGTACGAAAATACTGGAGCTCAATAGTTCCATCTTCTACAAGCTATCTGATGAAGTGACAGTGTGTATCAACATGTTTGGTATGCTTGTGGAAGACTGGACTCTTGGCAAGTTTCATTACCCCTTGATTGTCACGGAACAAGGGTGTAGGATCTCTCTGCTGCATCTACATATCTGATAACATCCTCCTGAGCCAAACTACCTCGCATGCACCTTTCAATGCTCCTCGATACTCTGCTTCTATCGATGAAAGGGAGACTGCATGTTATTTCTTGCTGGTCCATATGACTGCACCCATGCCAAGGCTGAAGACATATCCAAAAGTGGATTTTCTGTCATCAACAAAACCTGCCCAATATGAATCTGTATACCCACACAACCTCGAGTCTTTTCTCCTGTGGTATAGAGTACCAAAGTCAAGTGTCCCTTTCACATATCTCAGCACTCGCTTCGCTGTTGTCCAGTGCTCTACTTTCGGCGCTGCCATAAATCTAGAAATGAAGCTCACAACGAAACTCAGAGCAGGTCTAGTGGCTGTAAGATATATCAAGCTTCCCACTAGTTGTCTATATAGTGACTCACTGACTGCCTTTGAGTTAGTATTGGCTGAAATTTTCAGCCCTTTCTCCATAGGTGTAGAGGAGATTTTGCAATCCTCCATCCTAAACTTATCCAACAAACTCTTGGCATACTTTTCTTGTGAGACAAAAATGTTGCTCCCTGTTTGCCAAACTTCTGCACCCAAACAATAGTGTAGGAGGCCTAGATCTGTCATGTCAAATGCTCTGCTCATGTTGTATTTGATCCATGTAATTTCATCTTCCTCACTACCTGTAATAATGATATCATCCACATAAACAACAAGAAGAATGATCTCATTACCAACTCTTTTGACATATAAGTTGGAATCTGAAGGACTCCACTGGAACCCTTACTGAACCAAATACCTGTCAATCTTGATGTACCATGCCCTCGGTGCTTGTTTCAGACCATATAGAGCCTTCTTTAGTTTGTAAACTAGATGCTCCTTCCTTGCAACCTGAAACCCCTCTGGTTGGCACATGTATACCACTTCCTTCAAATATCCATTGAGGAAGGCACTTTTCACATCCATCTAGTGGACCTTCCAGCCTTGATGTGCTACCATGGCTAGAACAAGATGAATAATGATCATCTTCGATGTAGGAGAAAAAGTATCCTCACAGTCAATGCCTTCTCATTGAGAGAATCCTTTCGCAACTAACCATGCTTTGTACTTATCAAGTGTACCATCTGCCTTGTACTTGACCTTGTACACCCATTTGCAGCCAATGGGTTTCTTCCCTGATGGAAGAGATGTGAGATCCCAAGTTTGATTTTTCATCAAACTTTCATGTTCAGCCTCCATGGCCTTTTCCCATTCAGGTCTTCCTTTTGCTTCCTTGAATACCTAAGGCTCATAGATCTCCTGAATATTGGCCACAAGTGAAAAGTTTATTGTGCCAGTCTATTGTTTACTCTTACCTCATGATGATATTCCCTCGATCATCTCTCCTATCTGAAGATCTCTAATGGTGTTGTGCCACCACTTGGGTCTTTTGGAATCCTTGGCTGCCAAGTCAGTATTGCCACCATGACTTGGGCTTCCTACTTCAGAATGTACTGATCTTACTGACCTAGGAGACTCATCCTGTTCTGATTCCTCATCATCATGCTTAGAATCTTTCGCATCTTCAGGTGGAGCTATCGGAAGCTTGACACCTGAATCTTCAATGACTTCTGCCTGCTCAGTAACTATGAATGCGGGAGGAGTATGGAAGGGTCTAACCTCCTCATCAACAAAACCATCTCTGCTAAAGATCACCTTATCAATGTCAACATCAACTAATATGTAAGCTTTATGGGTGTCGATGTACACTATAAGCATCATCTTCTTACTCTTCAGATCTAACTTGGTTCATTTCACAGTTGGAATCCAAGTGTAAGCAGTAGAACCAAAGACCTTCAAGTGACTTACTTTGGGCTTTCTTCCAGACCATGCTTCCTCTAGAGTATTCTACTTTACCACCATCGTGGGAGACCTATTCAACAAGTAAACTGTTGTGAACATTGCCTCTGCCCAAAACCTGTTAGGAACACACTTGTTCTGCAACATACATCTGGACATCTCTGTGATAGTGCAGTTTCGCCTTTCAACCACCCCATTCTGTTGTGGAGTATAGGGTGTGGTGTATTGTCTCTTGATTCCATGTTTAGCACAAAAATTATTGAATTCTTTGGAGCATAATTCTCCACCGTTATCAGATCTAAGAGAGGTAATATGAAAACCTGACTCATTCTCGAATAATGCTTTAAAGTTTTGAAATTATTTAAACACATCAGACTTCAACTTCAAAAAATACACCCACATTTTCCTATTGAAATCATCAACAAACAAAAGGAAATACCTGGCACTACTGATTGATGCCATGTTCATTGGTCCACATACGTCTACATGAACCAGCTGAAGGACCCTCTACACTCTCAAGGCTTGTCCTTCATCAAATGGTGCTCGATGTTTCTTCCCTACCTAAAAAGCTCCACAAACTCCCTAAATCTTCTGCTGAATGTCTGGAAGTCCATCTACCAGTTTATCTCGTGCCAACTGAGAGAGGTAGTAAAAATTGAGGTGCCCATACCTTTGATGCCATAGTGTGCAGATGTTTAATGCACTCTTCATTGCCAATGCATGCTCTCTTCCCTACCCAATATCCACCAATCTGAATAGACCATGGTCCTCCACACCAAGAGAAACGATCTTCTTGGTATTCTTGTCAACGATATAGCACTTGTGATTGCTAAAGTTGACATCCAAGTGAGGAGAGTGCCTCATAATCTGACTAACTGAGAGAATATTAAGCTCCATACATGGCACATAGTGGACGTTGAGAAACATAAGCCTCTTTCCTCCGAAGGAAATCTGAACATTCCCCTTGGCGACTATATTATACTCCTCGCCTCCACCGAAGATCACCGAGTCTTTGGATGGACTAGGTGTAAACTCTGTGAACCAATCTTTCTGATTTGTGAAATGCTTGGATGCACCTGAATCAACAAACCAAGCATATGACTTGGACTGATCTGCTTGTGTATAGGCCATAAAGGCATAGAAGGCTACCTCCTTATCTTCCATGTGCTCTGTGACATGGGCCTTCTGTTGATACCCTCCGTGGTTATGCTTTTGATCTACCAACTGATTTCTGCAGTGCTTCTTCATATGGCCAGTCTTGCCACAGTAATGAAAAGTGATGGTCTTCAAGATTTTGGTGGCATACTCATCATTACCAGGACCAAGTTTCCTTGTCCATTTACCTTTGCCTTTAGCTTTGGCTGCAAAGGCCTGCTCTGAACCCACTGTCTCACTGCTTCTCCCAAACTGCTTCTTCCACCTATCCTGCTGCAAGAGCTTATTGGATAGCTCTCCAAATTTTAGTTCAACATTTGTAGCTGTGATGTTCAAGGTCTCAATGAAGTGCTCGTAGGACCCTGGAAATATGTTCAGTGTGATCACCACCATGTCCTCTTCTGCTATCTTCCGACCAATGGCCTCCAACTGCTCCTAGATTTCCTTGATCTTGAGTAAGTGCTCTTGGAGAGAGTTACCCTCACTCATGTTGATCGAGAACAACATATTATTTAAAAATAATGCCCAACCCTTATCTAAAATCTCATGAGTCTCTTTCAATTGTTTCCAGATTGCTGCAGTAGTCTTCCCATTCTGAACCTCAGGTAGTATTTCATCTGTCACGAACAATTTGATCAACAACACAACCTCTTTGTCTTGGCCATCAAACTTGTCTTGGCCATCAGATGCAGATGGGTCTACAAGACCAAGAGTGCAGTGGATGGAAACATTAGTAGATACAAAGCCAGGCTTGTTGCCAAAGGATTTTAATAGGTGCATGGCATTGACTATGATGAGACCTTCTCCCCAGTAGCAAAGATGGATTCCATACTCTTGGCACTTGCCATTATGGAGGCCAAGGGATGGGAAGTCCATCAGATGGACGTGAAGAATGCATTTCTTCACATTGATCTCTCTAAGGATATATATATGGAAAATCCCCAAGGATTTATGCATGATTTATCTTTGGTGTGTCGACTGAAGAAGTCACTTTATGGCCTCAAGCAGGCTCCAAGGGCATGGTATGCCAATATGGATTCCTACCTGCTGTCATAAAACTTTGTACATTGTAAATCAGACCCGAATGTCTACATGCTTAAGATGACTGATTCACTTCTACTCTTAGTTATGTATGTTGATGATTTTTTGATCACCGGTTGCTCAACTTCAACGATTTCTCCAGTCAAGTGAATTCTACACGACAGGTTCTTGATGAAGGACATGGGTACGCTACACTTGTTCCTTGGACTCGATATCAGTCAGGATGCATCAGGCATCAAATTTTATCAGTCCAAGTATGCTCAAGATATCCTTGAGAGATTTCACATGACACACTACAAGTCTGCTCCGACTCCTTTCCTATTAGGAGTCAAACTTGAGGATGGCGGGGACACTCCACTGGTTGACAACACATTGTAAAAACAACTAGTGGGGAGCTTGTTGTATCTCACACACTTTATACTAGACCTCTCATATGTAGTTGGCATAGTTTCCAGGTTCATGCAGAATCCACATGAGTTACATTGGAAGGCTACAAAGCATATCCTTCGATATGTACAAGGCACCATCACCTTTGGGATTCATTATGCAACAAAATCTATATTGGATCTCATCGGGTTCACTGATTTTTACTGGGCTGGCGATAGCACTGATCGCAAGTCCACATCTGGTTACTCACTCAGTCTTGGTTCTAGGCCTATCTGTTGGTCGAGAAAGAGGTAGGATTCCATTTCTCTATCTTTAGTTGAGGAAAAGTACAGAGGGGTAGTTAACATAACCATTCAGGCTATGTTGCTACAACATTTTCTCACTGAGTTGGGGATTCAGTTTCATCAGTCGATCGTCATCTAGTGTGAAAACCATATCACTCTGAAGTTCTGCAGAGATCCAGTACAGAGGCAACAGATAAAGCACATTGTGACATCCCCGACCATCAACCTTTTCCAGGTAACACTACCCAATCAACTGTATCTTTTCTTTTTTGCTCGCTCTGATACCAATTCGTGACATCCACGGCCTTAAACCAATAGGCCAAGCCATGCCACCAAATAACTTTCATGCTCTGATACCATATATATTTATAAACATATCTATCTAATGAAATTTAAATAGTTAAAGCATTCTTTTCATACACCTATTCATGCAGAAACAACATTAAATCATACATGCAATATATACAGACAATTCTAATAACATTATAACTTGATTTCAAGATACACATCATACAAAGAACAAATATTCGGTACTTATCTGTTAATAGATGACCATCAACTACGTGAAAACCTTCCAAAAACCTCCTAGCCTTAGACCATGCTACTCATCATGATCAGCAGTGGGTCACACCCGAGTTAGGAATAAAATACATTAGGCAAGGGATTCCTAGGCTTGGCAAGGACAACAAGAAGGTCACACATATCAACATGAAGGATTTTCTCCTAGGAGCCAATTCACACTAACAACCTACAACCTCCCATTCTCCACATGCCTGTTCCACCCTAGGAAGTGTGCCCCTTCTCTACTCAACAATCCTTCGGCTGCCCCACTTCCCTTCCAGGGATTCAACAACAAACTAGACAGGAATTCTCAGAGCACTATAGCTGTCGTTGGGCTCCCTATGGGAAAATCACTTCCCCAACAACCTCTCTCACCTGGAGAGAGTTTCTTATAGGCCTAGAAACCTGCTTCTTCATTCCACGAGCATGAAAACCTGCCTCTTCAAACCCACAAGCATGACAACTTGCTTCTTCAGTCCAAATCCTAAGTCAATTCGAGTGAGGGTGATGGAAACAACAAAGCTTGGTATAGAAAAAATGATGGAAACAAGCCACACTCAGTCAAGGAACTACATTGGTAGCAACAACAAAGTGTTAAGTCATGGTACATGCTCAAAAAAAGTACAGGTGCGTTGTGCTTCACAGGAAAAGTACGTGATAACTCAAAGTGCCTACAGGTTCCAGAGGTGTGTGAATGATGCAGAGGTCAACAATGGAGAGGATGGATCTATGCATGGATGTGTGAGTGAATGGGGAAAGATGGGGAAACATACTATTTTTCCCCACCTATATTTTCATGTGCCATGATTGACACATGGCTCTCCTAGAGCTTTTTTTTCTCCACTTGGGATTCATTTCCTCTTCCATGAGACTTAGGATAAAACAATTATCCGCACCATAGTATTTAGGAAATAATAATATAATATTCTCTCGGGGTTAAGCCCTCAGGCTTATCCCTTTTCCCTAGTCTCCTAGCCCTTCCCTTTCCCTACCTAGTGGAGCTTAGTCCCCCATACTCTTTTATCATGGTCGGTCTACATGCAACAATGTATTTATATTAATGATATGAGTGTTTACATATACAAAAATAGGCTCACTGGCCTTAACCATCTAGGCTCTTCGTCCTAATAAACACATAAGTATTCTAGCTTATAAACACTTGGCTCACCAGCCTATAAACATAATTACAATTCAGGAGGGGCTCAACCTTGGGGTGTTACAATCCCCTTCCCTTATGTTTGCACTGTCCTCGGTGCAATTTATTTACACAACAACAACCAGATTTCCAAAATCTTCAAAAAGATGCGGGTACTTTGCCCACATAACATCTTCATGCTCCCATGTTACGTCCTCAAGAATGTACCAGGTCCATTGGACTTTTACAAGCCCTATGGCTCGATTTTAGAGCTGCTTGCTTTTCTGGTCCAATATGCGCACCAGATGTACATGAAAAACATTTTCTTGCTTCACCTGAATCACATTCCAATCAATAACATGATTAGCATTAGGTATATATTTCTTAAGCAATGAGACATGAAATACATTATGTATAGTCATAGATGCAGACAATGCAAGCATATAAGCTACTGAACCAATCCTCTCTAGGATTTCAAATGGCCCAAAATATCTGGCTACCAACTTGGAATAATTTCCCAACTTCAGGGAGCTTTTGTTAGCCTTCACTTTCAAGAATACATTAATACCCACTTTAAACTCCTTGTGGGTTCTGCCTTTGTCTGCATAGCTTTTTTTCCTGTCTTGGGCAACCTTCAAATTATGTTTATCTTCAGCATTTACTCTTCCATTTCCTTGAGAAACTCTGGCCCAACCACTGACCTATCAGTTCGGTTGTCCCAGCTTACTGGGGTGTTGCACTTTCTACCATAAAGTGCTTCAAACAGGCTCATCTTCAGTGATGCTTGATACCCATTGTTGTAGGAAAATTCTACCAAGTGTAGATAATCTTCCCATTTAGATGGTTTATCCATCACATACATCCTTAGCATATCATCTATCACTTGGTTCACCCTTTATGTTTGCACATCAGACTCAAGATGAGAGGCTATGTTGAAGTTCATATTTATTATGAACCCTTCAAATAACCCCTTTCAAAAATTTGAGGTAAACTTTGGGTCTTTGTTAGACACAATTGTCTTGGTTATACCATGCAAGTGTGCTACTTCCCTCATATAAATATCAACAACATTGGTTTCCTTGTGAGTAACCTTCATGGGAATGAAATGGGAAACTTTAGTAAGCTTGTCCACCACCACCATGATTGCATCATGTTGCTTGCTTGTTCTGGGAAATCCTGCGAAGAAATCCATTGTCACCACTTCCCACTTCCACTGAGGAATGGATAATGGCTGCAGTAACCCATCTGGGTGTCTATGTTCAGCCTTGACCCTTTAACATTCCAATCATTTAGCTATGTATTCATCAATATCCCTCTTCATGCCTGGCCAATAATATTGGCTCTTGACTATTGAAACTATTTTTTGATATCCTGGGTGTCCCGCATAAGGTACATTGTGCATTTTTTTTTTAAATTGCACTCCTCAATTAAGGAAAATTGAGTACATAAACTCTATTTCTGTACAAGATAATTCCATCAATTCCTAATTCATAGTCATCAAATTTCTTTTGCATTTTACCTTGCTGCAATTTTGTTACCAATTCCATGTACTGCAAATTTGCTTTTGCAACTTCCAAAATTATGCCTTTAACATTAGTTTGATACATGCTAATGGTTGTAGCATGTAGTTCATGCACTCTCCTACTAAGTGCATCAACCACTTTGTTCACCTTTCCTTTTATGTGCTTGATATCAAAGTCATAATCACAGAGGAATTCCAACCATCTGCTCTACTTGACATTTAAAGTAGGATGATCAAGCAAATACTTCAAACCATTATGGTCTTTCCTAAAATAAAACTTATTTCCCATGAGGTAGTGCCTCCACTTCTTCAAAGCGTGCACTATGGCTGCCAACTCCAAATCATGAGTGACATAAATCCTTTCATGCTCTTTCAATTTCTTGGACTCGAAACATATCACAAATCCATTCTGATTAATGACTCCTCCAAGTACTTCTTTGCACCCATCTGTGCACAACACAAAATCTTCATTCGGATTAACAATCCACAAAATTGGAGCATTGGTTAACAACTGCTTCAATTGTTGGAAGCTTCTTTTACATTATTCTATCCATTGAAACTTATTCCCCTTCCTTTGCAAGGAATTGATGGGGTGAGCTATTCTCGAAAACCCTGCAATGAACCTTTTTTAGTAGCCAACTAGACCCATGAAGGATCTGACTTATGTCACATTCTTTGGCGATGACCATTCTCTAATGGATTCTATCTTCTCAGGATCCACTACTATCCCATCCTCTGAAATGATATGCCCCAAATAATGGATTTTGTTTTGATAAAATGAGCACTTGCTCAATTTGTCATACAACTGATGCTCTCTTAGCACTTGCAACACCATCCTCAAATTATGCTCATGCTCTTATTCCGACTTGGAATATACAAGGATGTCATCTAAAAATACAATGACAAACTTGTCTAAATATTCTCGGAAAACAACATTCATTAAGCACATGAAAACAACTGGTACATTTGATAACCCAAATGGCACCACTGTGAACTCATAATGACCAT
The DNA here is from genome assembly GCA_009831015.1 of Picea engelmannii. NCBI lineage: Eukaryota > Viridiplantae > Streptophyta > Pinopsida > Pinales > Pinaceae > Picea > Picea engelmannii. Next base: position 540,787 of record ML791741.1, on the reverse strand, counting down.
ACCTTTTTCTAAAGGTGGTCTTGCTGATATCTTCCTCTTTAATCCTTACCTGATGGTATCCTGATCTGAGATCTATCTTTGAAAATATCCTTGCATCCTTCAACTGATTGAAGAGATTATCAATCCTTGGTAAGGGATACTTGTTCTTTATAGTTACTTTATTCAACTATCTGAAATAGATGCACAATATTAATGTCCCATTTTTCTTCTTCACAAACAAGACTGGGGCACCCCAAGGTGACACACTTGGGCGTATATACCCCTTCTTCATAAGTTCTTCAAGTTGCATTTACAACTCCTTCAGCTTTGGTGTACTCATTATGTAAGGAGTCTTTGACACTGGAGCTGCTACAGGCATCAAATTTATAAAGAAATCAATATCTCTCTTTGGGGGTAGTCCTGGTACTTCCTTGAACACATCTTTAAAATCTTCCAAGACTACATGATCCTCCAAATTTGGCACCTTATCCTTAGGTGCTTCTTCCATATGGGCTGCAAATATTTAACACCCTTTTCTGTAACATTTCTTCAGCTGCAATGCTGAAATTTCTCTGATGGTCACTACCCTGGGAATTCCTTGGACTATTCTCTAATTCCCTTCCTCATCTAGGCAAGTGAATGCCTTGTTACGACAGTCTAAGATGGCATGGTGTTGGTCTAACCAATCCATACCAATTAGGCAGTCATAGGAACCTAAAGGCAAGATGTTCAAATCTACCCTTGTGCTCAGTCCACTCATGTCCACAAGACATGACTTAACCATCTCATTAAATTTTATTTTGGCTTTGGTAGCTAGCTGCACCAACCAAGATTTTCCATGCTTTATTCTTGGAAAATGCAAACTTTCCACCATCTTAGGATCTATATAACTATGACTAGCTCATGAATCAATTAAAATACTAATGGTTTGGTTGTTGATCATACCTTCCACTACAATCATATGTGACTGATAGTCGAATTTCTTGTTGTCAAGGGATACATATATCCTTGGTACATTTCTACGCATGTCCTCCACTATTTCATCTTGCTATACATTGTGAAAAATCCTCACTTTTTCACCTCTGTGAGGACAATCTCTAACAATATGATCTTCTTTACAACCCCAACATTCCATAGGTGTCTGCCTTGGCCTTGACCCCCTGTCTCAATCATTCTAGGTTCTCTAGAATTTGGTTGTCCCTAAGGATTATTTCTAAAGAATGGTGGCTTGGTTCCCTTCTTCCTCTAATCCATCTTGAATTTATTCTTGTCTTACCAAGCTTTTGGAAAGTTGGCCTTGCTTTTTGTTGATCATATAGGCACTTAGCTCGCCTTATGGTCTCCTCCAATATTTTGGGATCATCATATTGTATTTTGTCACTGATGAATGATGGCAAACCACTAAAATACCTTTGACTCTTAACTGTCTAATCCTTGATGAAAGAAACATACTTCAACAATTCTAAAAACCTTCTTTCATATTCATCTATTGTCATACTCCCAAGCTTGAGTTCAAAGAACTCTTTCATTTTCTTGTCATAGTATCCTTAGTAAAGTATTTATTTTCGAAATAATTCTTGAATTCTCTCCAATTAAATTTTTTCTCTTTAATGTGTTGCACATGCACAAGCTAATCCCACCACATGGATGCCTTGTCTTTGAGTTGATAGGTGACAATTATTCCTTCTGCATGAGAATAATAATTATGCAATTGAAAATACTTTGTCATGCCCAACGACCATGTCTCTGCATATTCATCCTTCTTGTGCTCACGATCTAATGTAGGAGGTTTTATTTTGTTCATTTCCCCTCGTAGCTCATCCACCCCAGACCTCTTATGCTTCCTGATAGAGGATGGAATTGAGTTGTTGTGATCTCTCTTATTGGAATACCTCGGGGAGTGACAATGATGTCTGCTAACACTTCTTGTTTTTCTTTTCTCATCAAGAGACCTGTGACTTTCTGATTTTCTTGAGCCACCCTCCTTATCCAATTTATTTTCTATTCTTTCTAGGATCTGCATCAACTTCATTTTGAAGTCTTCCTGTTTCTCCTTGGATCTCTTAAGCCTTTCATTATCTTCCTGGTGAATTTGGACATCTTTTTGCAAATTTTAAATGATTTTCATCATGCCCACTTCTGTATCTATTTCTTCTCCATGCCCATTGGAGCTTGATATTTCAATTCCCAAATGGACATCCATTCCTCTTACTTCATCATCCTAACTATAAGCGTCTTGTGCCTCCTCCATTTCTCTACACTATGGAACAATTTGGTTCAGTTCTGACAATTGTTAACCTTGCAAAATGTGCATTCAACCAAAATTTGTCAGGTTACTTGACTTAATAATTTTATCGAATAACTTATGTTATCACATTTATTTGTAAAGGGGGGTGTTTCCATAGGAAGTGGCATTTTTAGCAGAGGAATGGAAGAAAGTGGGAAAAAAACCCACATTTTGGCTTCTTTCCTAAGTTGGATGATTGATGTGACCTTTTGGCGCAAGTGATAAGACGCGTGCAAAAATGGGCAGCTAAGATATGCGCACTTCATATCGACAGTTGTTGATCATATCAGGGCCTCAACATACGCAGACGATAAAATTTGTAGGGCAGTCCGTGGATGAAACCATGGTTTTCTAGAGATGTGACATGTCAGTGAGAGACACACATTGGGCCCAAAAGCGGGGAAGAATCAAACCGCTTTTCATGGCCCCGATATGCACATATGAATGTAGCACCCTATCCTGGGTCAACAAGTGGCCCCTCCTCTATCAATTTTTATCCCTCACACCTATCCTCCACTCATTGTCCCACCGACGTCTATCCATTCCTCATCTCTTGCTACCTGTGCGACCTCACTCCACATCACCTCCATCCCATTAGACCTTAGCTCTCGCTTATGTGCCCCCCATGCTATCCTCAGTTGTCTCTTCCTATCCATGGCTATCTCCCATCCACTATTCCATACCGAGCATGCCAATCACTTTGTCAGTAGCCATGTCCATTGTCAGGCTTCCCCACAACCATCTGGCTCAGACCCAAAAGGGGTAATATTGAGGCCGCCTTGTCCTACAGGTGTCCTACAGGTGCAGAGTTGACCTGGGTCTTCTCCGATCTTGATGAAGCAGTTATTGAGGTAGGTGGTGGCGGTTGAACATTGTTTCCACCATAAATGGAAATCCCAAAAAAGGATTGTCAGTTAGTTGACCCATCTGCAGGTCCATTCTGAAACATGATTACGTCTAACCGAGGTTCACATCTGACCAAAGACTGGATGCACAGTCTGTCAAGAAGCACACAAACATAATGTCTTCAATGCAGTCACTCGAGCACGCTTCTGTGTTTTTGGCTCTAAGTATATAGGAGTCTTCTTCATATTTTGTTAGGGTCGATGGTTGAGCTAGGCTCTCGATTTGTAAAGTTTTAATGAAGCCTCTGGTTCTCTGGTTATGGATATGTATTTGAGACTTCTCGTTTAATGAAATTCAGTTTCCTTCCATATCTATGTAACATCTGTGTTAAGACACTCGGGCATGGATGATCCAGTCGAAGGTAGTTATGTTCTTGTGATGTAGGTTTGATCACAGTAGCATCACAACCATTTTTAATCAGTTTCTTGTGATTTTTTTCCCTAACGCTGAATGACTCGGGCATGGATGATCCAATCTGGTTGTTGTTATTAAATTGTGATGTATGTTTGATTTCAGTTCAGTAATAAATCCATTAAGTTCCTTAAAAATCTGAACCAAGAGGATCTTTCCTTATGAGTTTTTCCTCCTTAGGCTGCTGGAAGATCATATGTCCATAGCATACCTTTTCATTTTCTTTAAGTTCTTCCCCCTACTCACCCTTACTACAACTTACTGACTGAAGTTAGATTGAGACCTAACTTGCATGTGTGTTCCAGCCCAGTTTTATGAGTTAAAGCGATATAATATTGATACTGCATCCATTAGACCACCATATAAAACTATTCACCATGACATACAGACTGATAGGTATTGGGATTATCTCTGTAGCAATCCATAGGTGAATTCCAGTGCTAACATTCTGGTGCCGTTGTCACCGATGAATTGAATATTTTCCCTCAGATTGAACGACAAAGCTTACTTGTTCTGAAGGTGCATCAGAACTTAGTACATCAAAGATTGCAGTTGTGCACATGACGACTCCACTGTGGCAACTTCATTGAGGTGAATCCACTAGTGACTCCACTGTTTTAGTTGCGGCTTCTAGAGGCAGACACACGAGGTCTACTCCACAACTTCCATTAGCAACACCTGAAGATGACCCAGAGAAAATTGTCAGAAAGGGAAAAGCCCTCCGAGAAGGTACTTCTACTACTAAACTAGATATTTCTGATGATTTTCTTTGTCTCCTATAGAAACTCCAATTTCTACTTCTCATTTTCCTATTATACCTTATGTTGTAGTTTCCCGAAGTTTAAATTTTGGGAGTGTTCCTATTGAGTTTTCTCCTGCTGGTTTTGGATTGGAAGGAGAAAGCTTTGTCACTCCTATTTCCCATGAAGTTATACCTCGGTCTAGACCCAGGACCTCAGAATATTTTCCTACCCCAGTCTTTACCACACCTCCTCCTATTACTGTTGTTGCTACTACAGAAGGGGAAACCTCTGTTCCCTCAATCCCTGAAGCCTTTTCTCTGAATCCTTTGTTGTTTCCCTTTCCTCCAGGAGGCCTAGTTCCTGAAATCCATTGTCTTGGAGACACCTCCCCATTTTTCCATTTGACTCAATATGCATACAAGGAATCCCTCATGAACATTCAAATAAATGAGCTAAGTAAGGGTGAGAAGGCCAATAATAGTCCCAATAAATATAACCCTAGGTCAAAGAATAAAGAAGAGAATTCTAACATCCTTGATCAACCTTCCAGAGTAGATAAACCTGCCAAAGATGAAGCAAACAACAACAAAGAAAATAAAACTCAGAGTCCCTCGCCAATAGCTAAAGGCCCTGTCCCAGAAGTGATAAATTATGAAGCCCCCTTCCTCCTTTAGCTTTGAGCATTAAATTCAAAAAATTAGAATCCATGTACCCCTTTCAGATCTAGTCAAACACGAAGATTTTAAAAAATCCCTCTCTAAACTGTTGCAGTCTGATCCATCTTGCCATTCCACAAACTCAATAAATTTCCAAGATGAAAAGCCAGCAGTCATCCTAGGTCCTATGGTAGAAGATAGAGATGATTCATCCCCTCCCTTCTATACATCCCTGAACATACATGATAAGGTGTTGCAAAATTGTTTGATGGACTCAGGGGCATCTCATAATCTCATGCCCAAAACTGCCATGGAAGAACTTAGACTAGAAATCACAAAATATTATCATGATTTGTATTCTTTTGATTCAAGGAGGGTGCAATGTCTTAGGGTTATCAAAGATCTAGTTGTGACCTTGTTTCAACTACCCATGAAAAGTGCGGTCATGGATATCGTGGTGGATGATGTTCCTTCAAGTTCGACATGTTGTTGTCAAGATATTGGATAAAAAGACTTGGGGGGAACCTTGCATATGGACCACACATATGCTACCATTCCAGTCTTTGGAGGGGAGCATATAATACTTTACAGAGAAGCTCAGTTGGCCTATATTATTAGTGATGAATCTTACCCCACCAACCATCCTATATTTGTACTTGACACTGATTTGGGATCTAGCTTATTACAGCTCATTGATGCCCCTGAACCTCCCATTGAGATCAGAAATCCCATTACTCTCTGTGGAGATTCTCCTCCAATTACCTTTGTTTGGAAAATTTTCTTTGATGGAGCCTCCTCTAGGGATGTTGTTGGTGTTGGAGTGGTCTTTGTTTCACCCTCTCAAGAAATTGTATCTCTGTCATACAAATTAGATTTTGAGTCTACAAATAATGTGGCAGAATATGAAGCTCTTGTTTTGGGCTTAAGGGCTACAAAAGACATGGGGATCTAGGAAATATCGGTGTTTGTAGATGTCGAGTTGATTGTCCAATAGATCAGAAATATTTATCAAGTCAAACACCCTCGGCTCATAATTTACAGAGACGAAGTATGGGATGTCATTGACAGTTTTTTCTTGGCTTTCAACATTTCATTTATTCCAAGAGAAGAGAATTCCATGGCTGGCTCTTTGGTTATCTCAACAAGTAATTTCAGAATCCCTCGGCCACCTAAACTCAGGTATGATGTAGAAGTGAAATATAGACCCTCCATACCTGGAAATGTCAAGCATTGGAAGGTGTTTGAGGATGATCTTGAAATCAAAAGATCCCTGGAAATTGTGGATGAGATATTTGCATTACACATCGATCAATATCCTAGTTCTGACATAGATCCTCATGCTGATGTGTTTTTGAACAAGATTGTTGATCATCATATTGTTCAGTTGCCCAACAATCACATCCCAAAGGGAATGGTCCCTCTAGAAAGGTTATTTGACAGAAATGATGTGGCATAGAAGGGTAAAGTCTCAAATGATGATGTTGATGCAAATGAGTGCAATATTGGCACATATAAGGATCCAAAATCCCTCAAGTTGTCAAGTATCTTGTCAAGGGAGCAGAGGGCCGAGTATGCTGAGTTATTAAAGGATTCGGCTGATGTGTTTTCTTGGACCTATGAATACCTCAGAACATATGACACTAATGTTATTAAGCATAAGATTCCATTGAAGGAAGAGACCAAACCATTTAGGCATAAACTGAGACAGATAAATCCTATGTTGTTGCCTATTATGGAAATGGAGGTAAATAATCTGTTGGATGCCCAAATCATTGTCCCTTTGAGATATTATGAATGGGTGGACAACCTGGTCTCGGTGAGGAAAAAGAGTAGAAAAATCAGATTCTGTATCGATTTTAGGAACCTGAACAAAAGTTCCAAGAAGGACAATTACCCACTGCCAAAGATGGAACACATATTACAGAAGGTAGCAGGTGCATCTAGGATTTCCATGATTGATGGATTTTCTAGCTACAATTAGATCTTTGTCCTGCCTGAAGACAAAGAAAAGACAACCTTCACCACTCCTTGGGGCACATTAATGTATGCCAAAATTCCCTTTGGATTAATGAACACAGGAGCAACCTTTCAACGAGCTATGGACATCGCCTTCATTAGGGAGAAGGATAAATTTGTGGTCATCTATCTGGATGACATAACAGTATTTTCTAGATCTGATAAAGAACATTGTTGTCATCTGAGGAAAGTCTTCTTGAAATGGGGAAGGTTTGGTCTTTCCCCAAATCCTAAGAAATCATTGTTTGCTATGAAGGAGGGAAAGTTGCTAGGGAAAATTGTATTAGCTGAGGGGGTAAAAATTGATTCAAACAGGGTCGAAGCTATTCAAACCTTGTCATTTCCCAAATCCAAGAAGGAAGTCTAGTCCTTCCTGGGAAAAATTAATTTTCTGAGAAGGTTTGTTTCAAATTTTGTTGAATTGGTGAAGCATATCACAACCATGCTCAGAAAGGGGAGTGAAGTAAAGTGGACTGCTGAGTCCAGAGAACCCTTCAGCCAGATCAAGAAGGCACTGACTAAGGCACCTGTGCTTATCAATCCTAATTATTCCAAGGATTTTCTGATTTTCTCTTTTGCTTATTTTGATACAGTGGCGGTTGTTTTGTTGCAGAAGGTCTGGAGCAGTCTATTTCCTTTTTTAGCAAAGCGCTAAGGGATGCAGAGGTAAAATATGAAATCATGGAGAAACATGCCTATGCCCTGGTGAAAGCTCTTAAAGCTTTCAGATTCTATCTTTTTCATTCAAAAATCATTGCATACATTCCTTCAGCTTATGTGAAGGACATTCTCACCCAGCCTGAGATATACAGAAGAAGGAGTAAGTGGATTGCCAAAATCCTTGAATTTGACCTAGAAATAAAACCCACCAAACTAGTTAAAGGCCAAGCTTTAGCCAAGATGTTGGTTGAATCTAATTGTAAATATTTGGGGGTTAAATTCATCAAAACTTGCTCAGAAAATCAACAAGCTAATTTTTCTGATAAAAATCCGCAGGATGGCCCTCTATTGGCAGAATGTACCTGGTACAAAGACATTATATTTTTTTTGCAAGAGTTGAGGCCTCCTGATGGAATGGGAAAAAGAAAGGCAAGAGATTTAAAGATCAAAGAAATCAGATATTGCCTTATTGATCAGGTCTTGTATTGGAAAGACCCCCTAGGAGTGCTTCTGAGATGTCTAGACCCACAGGAGGTCCAACAAATTATGCTTGAATTTCATGACAGCCTGTGTGGGGGACATCACTTTTGGAGGACCACAGCTTATAAAATTATCAGGGCTAGGTACTTCTGGCCTACTATGTTCACTAATGTTTGTGAAAAAGTCAGATCTTGCATCAAATGTCATAAATTATCTGGTAAGAAGAAGCTCAAGTCTCTACCATTGAAGCTTGTGGTAGCTTCATGACCCTTTCAATAGTGGGTCCTAGACTTCATTGGGGAAATTCATCCTACTTCAAGTGGTCAACACAGGTGAATCTTAACTGCAACAGATTATTTCACAAGTGGATAGAAGCTATTCCCACAAGGAGTGCCTCTCATAAAGTGATCATTGGTTTTCTTGAAGATATTATGGCAAGGTTTGGTTGTCTGAACAGAATCATCATTGATAACGCTACATCCTTAAAGGCTGAACCATTGATCAAGTTTTGTGAGAATTTCATAATTTCATTAATCCACTCTACCCCCTACTACCCCCAAGGCAATGGATTAACAGAGTCCTCTAACAAGAGCCTTATAAAGATTGTCTAAAGAATGTTAGAGGACAAAAGAAATCATGGGATTCAAAGCTCAAATTTTCTCTGTGGGATGATTGAGTCAAAACAAAGAGGTCCTTGGGAATCTCTCCTTTCCAACTTGTATATGGGAGTAAAGTAGTTTTTCCTTCTCAGCTTGCCCTGCCTGTAGTGAAATTATTCCAAGACTTCCACAGAGAACCTGACGATATGAGCAGAAGAATTCATCAACTGCTAGAATTCCAACAGACTAGAGAGAAGCTATTAGACAAAGGACATGAATGTCAACAGAAGATCGAGCAAGCCTTTGACAAAAAGGTGAGAAAAGAGGATTTCCAGCTGGGAGATCTAGTACTTAAATGGGATGCGCCCAAACAAGATAAAGGAAAGCATGGAAAATTTGAAGCCCTTTGGATCGTTCCCTTCAAGATTTTTGAAGCATTTCCAAACAACACTTACAGGTTGCAGAACTTGGAGGGTGACAAAGTTTTTGGTGGCCCTGTAATGGGAACTTCCTGAAAATACTTTTTGTTTGAAGCCGCAGTCGACGTCCCACCATTGTAAATACCATTCTGTTTTTATTTATTTTGTTTTCTGGTAGGAGACTCCAACCCAATAGTAAGGCACTGAAACTGCAGAAAATTTATTGGCTTCTCATAGGAAGCAAGCCATACCCTATGGAGCCCAATGTTATCACATTTATTTGTAAAGGGAGGTGTTTCCCTAGGAAGTGGCATTTTTGGCAGAGGAATGAAATAAAGCAGGGAAAAAACCCACATTTTGGCTTCTATCCTAAGTCATATGATTGATGTGACCTTTTGGTGCAAGTGATAAGATGAACACAAATTTGGGCGGCTGAGATCTGCACACCTTAGATCGACGGTCGTTGATCATATCGGGGCCTTAACATGCGCGGATGATAAAATTTGTAGGGCGGGTTGGGGATGAAACCATGGTTTTTGCGGCCCTGATATGCGCATGTGCATATAACACCTTATCTTGGGTCAACAAGTGGTCACTCCCCTATCACTTTTGCTCCCTCACACCTATCCTCCATTCACTGTCCAATCGACATCTGTCTCTTCCTCATCTCCTGCCACCTATTCCACCTCGCTCCACATCACCTCTGTCCCATTAAACCTCAGCTCTCTCTTATGTGGCCCCCACGCTATCCTTAGTTGACTCTTCCCATCCACAACTGTCCACCTGGCCATCTCCCATCTGCTAGTCCATACCAAGCACGCCAATCACTTCTTCAACAACCCCGTCTAATTTTAGGCTTCCCTGGAAGCATTCGGCTCAGACCCGGATGACATAATATTGAGGTCGCCTTGTCCTACATTTGTAGATTTGACTTGGGTCTTCCCTGGTACTGATGAAGAAATTATTGAGGCAGGTGGTGGCGGTTGAACATCATTTCCACCATAAATGGAAAGCCCAGAAAAGGATTGTCAATCAGTCAGCCCATCTGCAGGTCCATTCTAAAACACCATTGCATCTGACCGAGGTTCACGTCTGACCATAGAATACATGCACAGTCTGTCAAGAAGCACAAAGACGTAATGTCTTCAATGCAACCACTTGAGCATGCTTCTATGTTTTTGCCTCTGAGTTTATAGGATTCTTCTTCATATTTTGTTAAGGTCGATGGTTGAGCTAGGCTCCCGATTTGTAAAGTTTTAATGAAGCCTTTGGTTCTCTGGTTATGGATATGTATTTGAGATTTCTCGTTTAATGAAAGCCAGTTTCCTTCCATATCTCTGTAACAACTGTGTTAAGACACTTGAGCATGGATGATCCAGTCGAGGGTAGTTATGTTCCTGTGATGTAGGTTTGATCACAATAACATCACGACCAGTTTTAATCAGTTTATTGTGATTGTTTTTTCCCTAACATTGAATGACTCGGGCATGGATGATCCAGTCAAGTTGTTGTTATTGAATTGTGATGTATGTTTGATTTTAGTTCAACAATAAATTCATTCAGTTCCTTGAAACTCTAAACCAAGAGGATCTTTCCTTCTGAGTTTTTCCTCCTTAGGCTGCTGGAAGACCGGATGTCCATAGCAAACCTTTTCATTTCCCTTAATTTATCCCCCCTACTCACCCTTATTACAAGTTACTGACTGAAGTTAGATTGAGACCTCACTTGCCTGTGCATTCCAACCTAGTTTTCTGAGTTAAAGTAATAAAATCTTGAGCCTGCATCCATTAGACCACCATATAAAACTATTCACTGTGAGATACAGACTGATGGGTATTGGGCTTATCTCTGCAGCAATCCAGAGGTGACTTCAAGTGCTAACAACTTAAACAATTGGATTCAAAAAAAGAATATCAAACTCCATTTTCAGCGGGTCTTGGTCGATCAAGAACCTCTCAGGCTTCTATCTCTAAGCCCAACTTTGTTATGCAACAATTTTCAAGCACTAGCCCCTTTTCTTCAACCCTTGGTTCACATGTGACCACGAATGTGACCTAGTGCTAATGGTTTGGGTGCGTATCTGGAGTCTTGAAACTTCTTGGCTCTATAGCTTCAGAGGTTTCCCTTTTCTATGTGTCACAAACATCACATAACAATGAACTTTTGAATGCATGAAGAACATTGGATCTACAGTCCACATTCCTTGCTCAGATCTACGGTGGATAGGAGCTTCGGGGACTCCAGGCTTCGGTGGTTTCCAAATCACTTCCCAACAAATCTCTCAGAGTGTTGAATTGGAAAACTCATCAAGTAGGGTGGATCAATAGTCCACATCTTCCCAACATTCAACAACTGATACTCACTACAGAACTTCGACTTTGGGGCTTCAGAGCTTCGGGACTTCGGAGCTTCAGGGCTACGGGACTTCGGAGCTTCGAGGCTTCGGGACTTTGAATCTTTAGGGCTCTATGAATTCGGAGGATTTCACATCTACACACCCCAAAACTCCTGAACCGTGAATCTCCGAATAGTTCCACGTCACCCCCGGTGACATCATCACATCACGTTACTTCGATGCTACAAAACTTCAGAGATTTCTTCCTCCCATTCCATCATGAACCATTTCTTCTGGAGTTTCAAGTCTCCAGACTTCACAATCTGGTGCCACGCGTCCACTGTGACCATCAGGGGCCCCACCATCCATGCTCGAAAGGAGGGCCACATGGCGAAATATTAGAAGCGGACACGTGGCCTAATCAGATAGGTGACACATGTCACGTTCTAACTGGTATTTTAATCTTCCAAAGGTTCTTAACTCATTGACACGTGACATGCATCCCATGTGTCCACATCACTTCGATTGACGTCAGCAAGCCACATCACTTCGAAACTTCAGGCTTCAATGGTTTTTACACTTGCACACCCCAATTCTCCCAAACATCGAACTTCCTTACCTTCCAGGGTCCATAGTGCAGCTGTCAACAACTAAGATGGTGGCACGTGGCATGTCTAGGAAAGGTCCAAATCACTACTGGAAATGTCATCATGCCACGCCACTTCTTCTCTTTTGCTTTAGGACTTCAGGCTTCAATGGTTTATATAGATGGTCACTCCAATTCTCCCGAACGTCTAACTCCCGAACAAGTTGATCTTCTGACACACATCTCCTTTTGATGAATGGTTCAGATTAACTTTGAACTTCAGGACTTCGATAGTTTGTGCATCAGCACACTCCATTTCTCTTGAACAGTGAATTCCTGAACCAACTAACTTGTCGACATGTGGCTTATCCCTATGGTTATGATCCGTCCTTGGTCTAATCTAATGGTAAAAACTCCCCCCCCTCGGATATACGGTGTAGATCACTTCGAAACTTCAGGCTTCGACCCCTTTTGCTCATATAATCCATAAACTTCACTAAAGTCGCGAAGTATGAATGACTTGGAGATTAACCTTCATGCACTTTTCTCTAGATCTGACTGTTGTGAAGGATCCTCCTTCTCCAAAACATATCCTATGCCCCAACACCACGGTTGTCGTGGTTTCTTTCTCTATGGCCATTTCTTAAACCATTGTACCTCCTATACTTCCAAACACTGTTCAAGTGTTCTCTCAATTCCCTTCTGGCACTCTGTACATCAAAATTCTCTAGACTTTTTACTTCAAATTCCTCGTTCATAGCCTATCCAAGTTCAGTGTTGAAACCATGGACTATGATCTTGAATTTTGTCCATTTCGACAATAATTATTTTCCGAAACTTTTGATTCAACTTCCACTAACATGGCCCATCCAGGCTCAGTGTTGAAACCATGTCTCTGATACCATTTTTTGACGTCCCCGACCATCAACCTATGCCAGGTAACGCTACCTAATCAACTGTATCTTTTCTTTTCTGCCCTGATACCAATTTGTGACATCCCCGACCTTAAACCAACAGGCCAGGTCATGCCACCAAATAAATTTCATGCTCTGATACCATATATATTTATAAACATATCTATCTAATGCAATTTAAACAGTTATAGCAATTTGTTCATACACCTATTCATGCAGAAACAACACTAAATCATACATGTAATATATACATACAATTCTAATAACATTATAACTTGATTTCAAGATACACATCATACGAAGAAAAAATATTTGATACTTATCTGTTAATATATGACCACCAACTATGTGTAGACCTTCCATGAACCTCCCAACCTTAGACCATGCTGCTCGTCATGCTCAACAGTGGGTCACCCCCGAGCTGGGACTAAACTCCACCAGATAAGGGATTCCTAGGCTTGGCAAGGACAACAGGAAGGCCGCACAGATCAACATGAATGATTTTCTCCCATGAGCCATCTCACACTAACAACCTACATCCTCTCATTCCCCACATGCATGTTCCACCACAGGAAGTGTGCCCCTTCTCTTCTCAACAATCCTTTGGCTGCCCCACTTCCCTTCCAAGGATTTAGCAATAGGCCGAACATGAATTCTTAGAGAACTATAGCTGTCATTGGGCTCCCTCTGGGAAAATCACTTCCCCAACAACCTCTCTCACCTAGAGAGAGTTGCTTACAAGCCCAAAAACCTACTTCTTCAATCCAAAGGCATGAAAACCCGCCTCTTCAAACCCATAGGCATGACAACTTGCTTCTTCAGTCCAACTCCTAATTCAATTCGAGTGAGGGTGATGGAAACAAAAAATCTCGGTATATAACAGATGATGGCAGCAATCCACACTCAGTCAAGGAACTGCATTGGCAACAACAACAAACTATTAAGGCACAATACAATCTCAGACAAAGTACAGGTGCGTTTTTCTTCACAGGAAAAGTACGAGATAACTCAAAGTACCTGCAGGTTCCAGAGGTGTGTGAATGATGCAGAGGTCGATGATGGAGAGGATGGCTTCGTGAGTGAATGTGTGAGTGAATGGGGAAAGATGGGAAAACAAACTATTTTCTCGACCTATATTTTCATGCTCCATGATTGACACATGGATCTCCTCGAGATCATTTCTCTCCACTTGGGATTCAATCCCTCTTCCATGAGACTTAGGATAAAACAATTATCCTCACCATAGTATTTAAGAAATAATAATATAATATTCTCTTGGGGTTAAGCCCTCAAGCTTAGCCCTTTTCCCTAGTCTCCTAGCCCTTACCTTTCCCTACCTAGTGGACCTTAGTCCCCCATACTCTTTTATCATAGTCGATCTACACACAACAATGCATTTATATTAATGATATGAGTGTTTACATATACAAAAATAGTCTCATTGGACTTAAGCATCTAGGCTCTTCGGCCTAATAAACACATAAGTCTTCCAGCTTATAAACACTTGGCTCACCAACCTATAAATATAATTACAATTCAGCAGGGGCTCGGCCTTGGGGTGTTACACACATCTAGATCCACATGCACTACATCTGGGATTTAGTACACGAGGGGATCATCGACCTACAATTTTGTCCTTCAACAAAACACACGACATGCATCTTCACCAAGACCTTCACTGAGCATAAGTTTAATTCTCTGCGAAGTCGTCTTGGAGTGAAGGACACAGTTTCCTAGAAAATGTATTTCTTCTTTTTGCATACATTGTACCTTGAGGGAGTGGGGGGGGGGGGGGGGGGTTCCCATGAGGTTTTCCCTCTTTCCTCACTTTAGTTTAGTGTATCTTTTGTATTTGGGTAACTAACATGGCCTCATTGCCAGGACCCTTTCTTTATTTTCACCATAGTGATGTTTAGGGGAGGTGTTGGAGTTACTTCATACACACCTAGGATTTTTTTCCCCTAAGGTTTTTCCTTGTTTATTAGTCTTTATCTAGTGTCCTAAAGTTTATGGAGAATATACCTCTAGGAGAATATTCTCTTCAATTTTCACTTCAGTTTGATTAATTGAATGGAGTCTAGATGTTGCATTGATTTTGTCACAATGCAACATTGGGATCATCACCAGCTAATGTGTATTAGCCTTGGTATCATCACTATATTGGCACATTAACCATGATTCCCTAATCTCCTCCTCACTTCACTATGTTTCAGTCAGTTAACTAAAGATTGGTAGACTAGTTAACTCAACTAGGTGGCAGTTCACTCCCGTAACTGTCTGAGAGACTAGACTAGGTGATAGTTTAGTCCCGTAACTACTGGTGTGTGTCCAAATCAGTCTAGACCACCACTATGGCACATTGGCTTCTTCTCCAGTGCGCATTGGTTGAGTTATACATAGTATATCATGTGTAAATTATTCATTATTCATTATGGTTAATGAGAATTCTTCCATTCTTTTTCTCTTGGTTCTTCTTTCTTAATTTCTCTCTGCAAATGTGTGTGGTATTTTCTAGCTAGATCTATTTTGTCCAGGTTCAACACATTTACAGTATCAAGTTAAGCTAAGTCGTTTTAATAGTAACGAGAATTAGTTTAGAGGCTAGGTACGTTACAATGCGGTATCAAAGCTTGTGGTTCAAACACTAGGATTCTATGGGCCAAGATTAATGTGTTTTTGGTAAAATTATTTGTTATGGATTTTTTATCCATGATGGATTTGGGGAAAAAATATGAAACATAGTGAAATCCCTAGATTTCTGAGAGAATTCGGGTCAAAATTTCCTTCAAAACTGTCTAAGAGATGATCAAGGGCATTAATCATTAGGATTGCATAGCTAAATTTGACCTAGAAAGTAAAAACTTCGCATTCTAATGGTGCCCGAAGGAGCTGGTAGAATTTGATTAATCAACGGTCAATATAATTTTGAATGGGAGATCGATGATCCAGATTCATCGTAAATTGAATCAAAAACTTATAAGTTTTTTGAATATTGGTAAAGTCTTGCAAATTGATGGTCGAGATTCATTTTCGATGGTTAGGAAATGGAACAGATCAACATTCGAGGCTCATCGATAGAGTTGGGATACTTTTGGAAAATCAATGGTCACAATCATTTTGAATGGGAGATCGATGACCTTGATTCATCTTAGTTTTGGTTGAAAATTTCTAAGTGTTGGAGTTGACCAAGAGAGATATCCGATTATTGATGGTTGGAGGTCGGCGAGTCTTGCAAAATTATTTGGTTATGTCCAAAAGAATTCATCCATTGTCGATGGTCAGATCAATGAGATTAGAAAAGTGTTTAGTTTTCCAAAGGAAATCATCAATCATTGATGACCAATGATTTGAGGGTCAACAAAAATTGTTCAAAGGTTTCATGCGTCGAAAGGAAATCATCGGTCATCGATGGTTGATGATCGAGGGTCAACAGAATGGGCAAGTTGTTCAATTCGTCTAAATGAAATTGTTGATCACCAATGAAAGGAAAGGGGAGGATGATGTGTCTTTCCATGTTAGTTTCCATGTGTCATGCCACATCAACATCCACGTGTCATGTCACGTCAACCAAATTTCCATGTCCATGTCTCATGCCATGTCAGCATAGTTTCCACGTCAGCCAAGAGATGGTCGATGTTCGATTGTCGATGACCGGGTTTTGGCGAATTTTTTAAACAAGTTGGTTGCCAAGGAAATTCATTGATGATCGATCACCAATGATTAGGGTTTGGTGAGATTCATGGGAAAAAATGGTTTTCCAAGAGAAATGGTCAATGATCAAGGCTCGATGAAATTGGTGAGCAAGTTTGGTTTACTAAAGGAATTAATCGATCATCGATCATTGATGTAGTGTTGAAAAATCAACAGTCCATATTTCTTCAAGTTGGCGATCAAAGGTGGAGTTTCGTCCATGATCCCATGGAAGGTTTAGAGAATAAACGATGGAGATTACTCCTAATTTTGAGATCGATGGCTCAGATTAAAATACTGTTATAGCTGTAAATTTTCTACGAAAATTTATGAATTTCTAAGGTCATCAACTTGCATGGGATTTTTGAGGCCCTAAACAATGTCTTTAGGTAATTCGGGAGTCACGAGAACTGTGTACCTTTGGTACACACATTATCTATAGCTTAAATAAATGAATTCAGAGAGAGATTTCCAATGAGCTATTCTAAGCAAAAATGAAAGCTCGTATGGGAAAGTTACAACTGAAACAATAAAAGGTATATTTTCAGCACCAATTTACTTCCAAAGGGCACAAATCCTTGCTCCGAAGTCATTTTGGGGCACATAAGCAGTCTATGGAAAGATCATGAACCATAGAAGTCATCCATTGAACCATATTTGGAATCTAGGTACATTAACATGTACAAGAAGATAAAGAAGATACATGTAGCATACACGACTAAAAATGTAAAACGATCAAAACTTTTGCACGCCATAACTATCAACCCACAACCCAAATGAAGGTGAGATTTTTATAGAGCGTTCAGAAGGTAGTAATGAAAATACCCAAGTGATATTCTATCAAAATCACAAAGGATTTAGTGTAGGGATGCATGAATAGGGATAAAATTGCTAATCCATGAGAAAGTGCAAAGGGGCAAAGCTGTCATTTCCATATTGTTGTAGATTTTTGACTGGATCATTAGTTTGAAAATCTAAGAGTTGGTGTGAATTCAGTATTGGAATTATTATCTATATCACTTAGAAATGTTTCCTTGGTTGCTGGAATTATTATCTATATCACTTAGAAATGTTTCCTTGGTTGCCGAAATATTTACCTTTGTAATTGGAAAAAGTTGGTTTGAGATTATTTACAACAGGGAGAAAGGTGCACAAAAGGGGTAAATTGGCAATATTCAATTGATTATAACTTTATGCTCAGTTCTCAGAATTGAGCAAGAAAGTAGTCATTGGAAATCTATTGGATAGGATAATACAAATATCTATTTTGAATTTAGTTTTGAGTTGAAGGACCTTCAAGGAATCAAAATGAAGGTGACTAGTGGACTTGAAGGACATCATTGAGCAGAATGGGAATTTCAGGGAGCCATAAATTTTGGCTTGTAAATCATATTGAAGTATGAGTACAGTCATTGGAAAGGTTATATAGAGGAAAACATGCCAAATTTCTAAGTTCTCCATGGCAGCATCAGATTTCTTCTCAAAGTTTTAGGAAAAAAAAAGTGGAATTGGATTCCATGGACCATGTAACTACTCGATGTGAAGATTTTTCCAAATAATGTCAAAATTTGGAGGAACTTTCCCAGATGATAGAGGTGAGTTCCAAAGGTGATTGTTGGGTAAGGAATATTATTGAAACTCAACGCATAAGTATACAATCACATTTGAAGTGCAATAAATTGGAAAAATAAAAAGGGGTTGAGCTTATTAACAGGGCATTATTAATGAACAAAGGGGCACTCCAACAGAGAGTGTTGTGTGAAGGAATTGCTAGCAAGAGGATAAGGTTCCACAAATTAGGATTGTGTGGGTCTATTCAAGATTAATCCTAGGGTCCATTGGATAGGGAAGTAGGTCAAGCATGTACAGTTGGATGAAGAATCAAAGAGCTGCAGAGGGAAGTGCAGGGATGCAGAGTAGGTGATGAAAGGTTGACAAAGGACTAAGGAAGAGAAAATAAATATTAGTATTCATCTGCTATAAAGTCTAAATGGATTAGAAAGGAAAATCAATAGAGGTTATCAGATAAATCACGAAGCCAAAAAATAAGGAATGTCATCTGCATGCACAAGGAGTTAAGGAGGACTCCATAGCCTTGAAGGTAGAAATATAGTGAAGGTTACAAATCTTGTTGGAAGAGAAGGAAAAATGATATCGTGAGATGAGGTGTGACTCATGGAGTGGATGAGTCATCTCTATGTGCAAGCATAGGAATGCAGGAAGAAGGAATTGTTAGATATGATCTAACAACTTTTGTCTAAAGTACTTAGAACAAGAAAGTTGCCTATATTATGAGAGTGTGTAGTGGAACCATGGTATATGTGAAAATGGAAGAGTCTAGCATTCCATTTGGAGCAGAGTGGTCTTGAGTGGCCAAGCAATACTTCACAATGAATCATTCAACGAAGTGAAGAGAGGTATTTAAAATTGAGCAAAGCCATGGATAGAAAAATATATTGGAAATGATGACATAAAAGAAAATTTTCATAATGTTGAAATGTCAATCAATGAGAATGGTATTTCAAGACCAGTTTGGTCAAGGAAATGGGGAGTGTTTAATTATATTGCAATGTTAATATTCAACTGGAGTAGTGCATGTTACAACACCATGAATATTGATAATTTTAGCCAAAAGATGTTGGGACAAGATTCTTTGCACAAAGGAAGCAGTTGTGAGATGGAAACACTAGTGGATCTAGTGGCTAGAAATGTAGAATGGACAAGTGGGGCTTGGCTAGAAGGTTCGGAATAGGGTTCATTGGTGCACAATTGAGCATAATGGAAGTGCATAGGGAAACAAGGTTCTATAGGAATTCAAGGACAAGCATCTATAATAAAATAAATAAATAAATAAATAAAGCTGAAATAAATATGCATTGGAGTGCATGATAGAATTGATGCATGATGCATACAATAAAGATAGAATGAATGCACATGAAATAGGAATGAAATATTAAATTCTTAACACATATTGATGTGCATTGGTGCATGTGGGCATGCTTGAACATGCTTGTGGCATGATTATTGATTGAAGGTAGTTTGTAGTTATGTGTAAAATAATGAAAATATGATAATTGGGTATGACTAATGATGGATCATGAATCCAGAAAAATTATTATAGCATGGATGAAGATGTTGATGATGTTGGTGCATATGAAAGCAATCCATATGAAGACAAAGGAGTATGGTAATATTGTTGACCAAGAGAATTGGTGAAGGGAGCTGGCGATCTTCTAAAAAATATCAAATGATAAGGTAACGTCAAGTAATTTGATAACATCCATGTAGGGATGCATTTGGTTTTTTATGTTGCATAAAATGATGAAGGGGATTGAGGTAAGAATTTCCTCAATTAAATTCCAATAACTGAATCAATGTGAAAGGAAGAGGGCCTTGAAGTTAAATTTTTTTTTAATGCTTGAATGCATCCATATGGAAGTTAATTGCATATTATTTTATGTTGGCTAGGAGATTATAATTGAGTTAAGTCATGAGACATACTCCTGCAATAGCAATGAATTCAGTTAGGGATGGCCACGTGTGGGGTCATTATGTGGTTGGAAATGGAAGGGATATATTGCTATACAAGTGCATAATGGTCTTCCCCTATATAACCTATGTTTGGAATGCAAGCTCTTTGTTGACACGAGAGAGCACTAAGAGAATTATATTCCTAGTGTTGTGTATGGGTTGAAGAGGAAGGTATCCAAATGATTGGACAAGTAAATGGGGAAGATTTTGAATAATGTGTTAAGACGTTGGCTAGACTTTCCAACTCACCATGATGGAATAAATGACATGGATACGTGGTCTTCCAGAGCCAATGCAAGGATGAATTGTGCAGAAGTGGTTGTGGATATTGGCACATTACTTTTATCTACTAGTAAAGTTGATTTCATTATGAAAATCTTGGTATGCTAGATAATGCAAGTGTAAGGAATGATAGTTTCATTCCATTTAATGTGAATAATAGTTAGAAGTGATTGAATTTGTAGAGTAATATAATTCTAAAATCACTTCATGGGATGATTGAAAATGTTGCAATGAGATGATAATGTGCATGAATACTGGCAATTGTTTGGCTGAATGAAAGTTGAGAAGAATTGCAGGGAAAAAAATAGTCTTGGATAATGTAAGGCCTTGGGAGCTTAGCTCAGGCGCGTGCACTTACACCATAGTCCAAATTAGGTAGGCAATATGCTCAATGTGAATGAAGAAATAAACATCTTCATATAGAGGGGAGTTGGGGTTCCTTGAGCACGTGTCGTGCTAAGGGATGACTCCACCCAAGGTGCCTTACGATGAAATTCAAACGATGAACAGTTTGATGAAGAGTTGGGGGAAATACTTGGGCACTCCATCAATGAATGGAAAACCGACTAAGGCATGGGGGGCACACTTGGGAACGTCGACTTGACTCACCAAGGGGCACACACACCTAATATGATAAGTCAGTTAGATGGATCGATGGGTTGGCCAGATGACGAGTTGGTTAGATGGATGAGGGCACATGCCCAAGGATGGGGTGCACCGATCCAAGAGGCATGTCAATTGATGGGCGTGGGGGATAGATGGGTGCACTAGGTCCAAAGAGGGGCACGATGGTCGATTGAGTGTGACGATTCACGAAGGGGTGCAATGCACCGAAGAGACACAATATTTCACACAAGTGATCCTTGGAGTCTATATAAGAGTAATGGGCTCACAACCAAAGAAGGCAAGAAGTTTGGAAAGAACTTTGAGACAAGGAGATATCTACGATTATGAGGCAAACAAAGAGGAAGAGCTCCCTAAAGGAGTCGATTCACTCCACTCTAGGAGGACTTGTGCTACCATGAGGAGGTTTCGATGGACAAAGCTAGGCAAAATTCTCTTGGGTAGATTTTGGCTAAGTCTGGAAATGTAGGTCTGTGGAGGCATGTATGAGGCAGAACCGAAATTTGTGAAGTATGTGGAAACAAAGAGGTAGAGTCTGTGGAAACAAAGAGACAACACATATGAGGTGCACCACAGGTGGCAGTGAAGATGGTTGCGATAGAGAGTCTTGTGGTGGCATATATGTTCTTCAGTGTCTTAGTGATGTGGGGCAAGTCGTTTGACTCTGCCGAAGTTGTAAACAAAGCTAGTAGTTCTCATGTTGTAATTGTTCTTATATAACAAATACTTAACCGAGAGTTTGGCACAATTTGTGTTGCCTGCACTATATCTATGTTTCTCTTGTTTGTTTCATTTGTTCCATTGTTCTCTTGGTGTCTCGTGGATTTATGCTTAAAAATGACCAAGTGTTAAAGTAGTTAATGAATGTCGAAGTATACAAGAGTTTTGACACTTGAATCCATTAAGACCGAAATGAAAAACTCACGAGAATGTAAATCCCTCTACGTTTTTATAGGGGTGGTACTCGTCTTTAAGATTTTCTTAGGACTGTAGTTTTTCAGAATATGGGACTTTGCAGAAGTCTGTCGTGGTAATCAAAGAAATATAAGTATTGCAATAAAAATAAAAGGAAAATGTTTTATTTTCTATTTAGAGAAAGTTCCTGAGAAATGACTAGGAACCACACACTTCATACATTTCAAGTAGATAATCAAAATTTCCTCACATCCATCATAGTTAAAATAAATATTTTTTATCACATAAAATAAAAAAGAAGATGATCTGCATGCATAAGATAACTTTAACAGAGTGTACACATGGGTAACTCAAATAAAGATAATGATATATCAATCTCAAATACTTTATACTCAAAACTCAGATTTACAAAGCACAGTCGAAACTGATCCCGAAATAGTTGTCTTGAAATTTCTAAAAAATATATAGTCTCTTACATATTCTCCGAAATTTAAAATGTGTTTCTCCTAAGGACTAGGATTGGGGATCTCACGGACCATAAATAAAATATAAACAAGAATTAAGCTTATATAAGGAGGATGATGGGTGGTAAAATAACAACAAGACCTGGAAAGAAGAAAAGAGAAATTATTAGACTTCGGTTAAACCTTTCTAGTCAAAGAAGCGGAGTAACTTGATGAAGGAATTGATAAACAAAGAAAGATGTGATCAACATAAACTTACTATGATGGTATCTCATGTCTTTACTTGCTTTATGATGTCCTTTTATTGTCTTCATTAATGATTACAAGAACCGTATCAATTGTTTCTTTCCCCTCATTGGTCAATTTGTCGATTGCTTTCTTGAACCATTCTTCAATATATTTTTTCATCAGTGCCACGTTTATCTCATGCCGGATTTTTATATTGAACAACACGCCCTCCAAGTCTCGTAAATCAAGGGAGATACCATGTAATTCTTCTTTCAATATCTTGATTCTTCACGGAGTATTCCACTAGCCAATTGTCTATGTCATCTTCATTATATTCAAGTATACCATAAAACTTTTCAACTGATAACCCTTTAAAAATCTCAACTTGTTCATCAAATTGTTGCATTGTTAGGAACAATGATTTGATGATTAAATTGGGGTATTGTACTTTGTTAGTGCTTCCGGCTAGGTCTATCTCCATGAGCCCCTTGAATATTTCTTCCATATTTGATATAGCTTGGCTTCACACTTGAACAATATTATGCAAATTTTTAATCTTTTCTTTCTAGCACACGTTCAACTGTTTTATCTGACTTGGGGAGGAAAGATCCTCCTCTCTTCTCCTTAGTTTCGTCATGTTAGAAACCTTGTTTCCAAAGGGTAGTACAACATCAAGGTAAAAACCTTCTTCATTTTTCAGGTCAGCTTGCAAATATTCATGGAAGGCATGAGCCCTCAAACCAAAAGAAACAATGTTTTTTGAAACTTCCCATGCCTCTGCGATCAATGCCATTCTTTTATTAATATTTCTTTCCACATAGATCCTGTCTAATGTAAGTAGGCTTGAATATCATTTTAATTTAGCAACTGGTGTGGTAGGTCTGACTATTGATAAAGGACTGGTGAGAAATGGAAGAGGCATTAAATCATCTTCCAGTTCCTTGATCCTTTCTTTCAACTTCGTGTTTTCTACTTATAAACCACCAATGGAGTCATCCAGAGCATCTCCGGTTTCTATGTGAATTCTGGAAATTTGGGAAGGCCACAAATCCTTTAGGTCAAGCTCTGAATGAGATTTCCCTTTCTTATTTTTCATATCACCTTTTTCAATAATCAATTTCTTAGACTCATTGTCGAAGACTGTGCTTTGGAAAGCGAATGACTCTTCTTCACTGAAAGTCTCATTTTCAATGATTTATAATGATGAATTTTGATGGGTTGTGTTTCTCGGCTGATCGATTGTGGGAAAAAATTTCTTGATATCCGCCTCGATATCCATGGCTTGAAGAGAGAAGTTGTTGATGTCATTTTATATGTGATGGTTTTCTTCCTCTTGCACAATGTTCTTCCTCTTCTTTCTCAAAGGAAGCTTGTGTGAGATCTTGATTTTTCCCAAAGGGGAATTCTTTTCTCCTCCTCCACTTGAACTACTGTTGGTAACTTTCCTATTTGGGTGGGCCATTGGAGCATTGCTCCGATATGTGGTAGTTTTAAGGGTAACAACTGGAGACTGGGAACTCTTCTTGCTGGGAGCCTTTCCTTTCTTCTTGTAAAACTCATTAGTACTAAGTATTGTTTCCAAGTCACCAACATTGTGAATAGGAGCACCTAAGTTGTTATCTTCTTCTTCACTCAAAATGGTATGAATGAATGAATTGCTAAATCCTACAGACAACATATGTTTGACAAAAATCCTGTTAGGGTCAAATCCCTTTATCCTTCCATCATACTTCAGATTAATATTGTGGAAGTGATTCATAAATTCATCAAATTTGTTTATATTTATGAATATAAAGTCTCCAATTTTCCAAGGCAAGGGTATGAATTGCTTTTTCCATTTCTCATGGAAAAAGTGCAACCATAAATTATATTTCCTTGCTACTTCTGTAATAAGTTTTTTATCAGATAGATGGTATGGAAGAAAAGAGGGATTCTCTTTGGAACAAAATATCCTGATAACACTGTGATTTTCCATCTGCTCTAATGTTCCCTTTTTCTCCAAGAATTTATTTGCATGCTCTGATATCTTGGGGGTATTTTTACCAAACAACAGTCCCTTAAAAACTGAAACAAAATCATTGTAAACTTCATAAAAATGAAAAGAAGTCTTGTGTCTTCACAATGCTTGATACTAGAAGGTGACTAGATCAAATTCACAGTTCACTCTCTTACATATAATCAATTTTGGAAACTGACAGCAATATGCTATCGCAAATACCAAATAAGAAGCCATAAATAATTTCTTGTCTCTTTTGTAAAGTGATAGTTGGGAGGATATTTCAATGGAAATCAACTTTCCACAATTGAAAATAGCTTGCTCTTTAACTGTAAAATATAAAATATAAAGAATCATGCAGGAAATGATGGCAATGTTCTCTTAGCCTGTCATCTTGGTAAACAACCAAGAAATTTCACGAAAGGGGTTTTTGAACGAGTCAACTTGAATCCTGGTTATTTCCTCGGGGATAGCCGTCGGATTATCCAAATGCTTAGGCAAGAGGTCCAGGCCATTGTCATGTATTTTTTCAGAAAATATCTGCAATCCTCTCCCTTAAAGGTAAGTGTTGGCTCAAGGAGCTTCAACATCTTATGAAATAATTGTAGTGAATGAGAGATGGGGGAACAATCCTGGAGTTGTATGATTCACTGTCTCGGTACATATTTTTTAACACACCATACAACCAACTCTTTGCAGTCGAATGCCTAAGGGACACACCATGCGCGAGAAATTTCGGATGTCTAGATAATATCTTTATGTGCAGGAGGTGATGAGTAATACGAGTATGCTCTAGACCGCTGAAAGTTCTGGTATTCACGACCAAAAATGTTCAAAGTATCACCACAAAACTGTTGTCTGGCTACTACTATCATAAGTTGATGAGAGTGTTCTTTCGACTGGATAATAACTTGAAATGAAACCTTTCGAAGAGATAAAAATAATATAACCCTTGGAAAATCGTGCTTTAATGCGATTTAATGAAAAATCTCCTCTTTCCCTTCTCTTCATAATGAAAATCTTTACAGAGCCTGCATGATCAATTATTAGCATAAACCATACTAAATGCATATTGGGAAAATCACAAAAGATGGCAGGGACGAATGAGAGCAATTTGAATTTGGGTTTTTTTGTTAACCCGCCAACCCGAGAACCCGTAGTTGCGAACGATAAAAAATAGGCTAAGTATTGTACAACGGTTGGTCAGAATTGGACGTAGTAGAAATGAAATACTTAAGAGCTCGACATCTACGACAAGTCTGAAGATCATAATGTAGATCACGGGTCTTGAGGTGAAAAATGGAGATTGTATAACTTGGAAGATAAAAACTTGAACCCGTGAACCCGTGGTTGCACGAATGGTTAAGTATATTATAACAAAGCGGTCGGTCGGACTCATGATATGGGAATATGGATGGAGGTGAAGACTCATGAGTCTGGGAACCCGTGAACCCATCATTTTTTGAAAAATGACTCAGTGTAGTAACAAGAAAGGGAAAAGAAAAGGGGCAAAATAAAAGGGGAATGAGGGTAGGTATAGTATAGGGACAAGAAGTTGGGAAAATAGAAAGGGGAGGGAAAACTCGGAAGAAAGAATTGATCTCAATAAAGAGTTGCACTAGAGTAGGAGTGTTACTGGTCAGTAGAGTAGAACAAAGTATGGGTATGATTTAGGTGAAGAGGCGTAAGTGAAGAGCAAAGTTCATGGAAAAACGAAGCACTTGGGTAGGGTGGGTGATCACAAAACGTATTGTAGGGTTCATTGTAGAACTTGTCGCATACTTGATAGCAGAGGAATACTTGGTCGGTTTGATTCATGATGGAAGTTAGTGCTGAAAACTATTGTGCACACCTTAGAGAGACCAAGTGCATATTTTGTTGGGTGAACAAAGCACTTGGGAAAGGAAGATGAACACAAGATTCATTGCACGACTTGTCACAAAGATAACCATAGAAGTGATCACATGAGAAAAATGCAGAGAGTGATCATGAAAGGAGGAGCAATTTTGGGTTGTAGCAAGGTGAATCACTTAGGTGCATTGGATGACTTGGGGCGACCTAGAACAACTTAGCAATAGGTAGTTGGTTGGGCACATTTCGATCATGATGTCTTCATATGATCATAACCTTCATACGAGGTAGCTCTTCGCAGAGTTACAACAGTCAATTAGCAACAATTATGAATTGAAAGTCGGGTGGTGGATGCATGGTGCCTTAAAGTTAAAATAGTCAAGGTGTGAAGATGGCAAGATATTGGAGATGAGTTCGGATGGTTGCATGTGAAGTTTGGGGCTTAGACAACTTTTTGATGTGAATGGATGGAATCAACCTTGTATCACAATGGACGATGTTTGAGGTGAGTTCATGGGTAAGCGAAGGTCCAAGACAATAAGATTAGAACATGGTTGCAATGAACAATGTCATTAGAAAGGAATGGTTGGCTTTAGTTCTTACATTTTCCAAGTGTTGCAGTGAATTATTTGAAGGGAAGACGAATGACTTGGTTGTTAAAGTGCATTTTGTTTTCGTGGTGAAAATCGACAATCTTGAGGGTGACTCAAGTGGTGCAGATTCGAAGAAGTCATGTAGCAGTATGGGACGCTTTGGTTGTGAAAACATGCAGAGAGCTTAGGATGACTTTCTTGGATGATTCCTATGGTGGACTTAGGCAGATTTGGATGCATCCGTGGAGGTGGCTTGGGGAAGCTACCGAACTCTTTGATGGAGTGTGTTGGACAAGTTTCTATTGAGAAGTGGAAAATGAAGTCTATACATGTTTCATTTGAGAAGATGGATGAGGCACCTTGGTGTTTGGTTCCTTATCCAGATTCATTCGGTCACAATGATAGTGCCATAGTTTGGACTCTTGTAGTTAGGGAAAGGAAGTTTTGTTCCAAGAGACAAATGGATTTAGAAAAGGAGTCAACCAAGAATTGTTGGGAATCAACCTGAGTGGGAATAACACATACCAAGTGACTTGGGTGGTGTTCTCTCACCTTTGTTATGGGACATTAAATGAGGCAGAGAACACCTTGGTGACTTGCAGATGATTATGAAATGACTCAGAGATCCAGTGGGGGTCGTTGCTTAAGGTTGGCAGAGTATTGGTTTGAATTTGTCTAAGGCATGTGAGTTCTTTGAGGTGACTCATCCTACTTGGATTGCTTTAGACAGTTTGTTGGGACATTTGAGGAGTGTAGGAATAATGGCCACACTCATTGAAGATGTTGAGTTGTGTTGAGGTGACTTGACTAAAGGAGATGAGATGAGGATTTGACTTCATTTGAAGGATTGTGCGGACAAGCAAATTGTAGCATGAAGAGATCACTTGGACTTGTGTGTTTATATTACTTTGGGTAGCATGGTTGAGGGTGAAGCCTAACCATTCCAAGGCATATATAGGTAGACGCAACAACATGGTTGGGTGATGGAGTAGTGAGGAAAAGGAAGTCTAGATGCATAGTTCTTGAGACATATTAGCTAATTATTCCATGAGGAGGAAATTGGAGTCAAGTTGACACAAATTATTTTGTTTCAGGGTGACTTCATAGTGAAACAAGGTGAGGGGTGACCTTGCCTTGGTCTGAGATCGTTGTATAGATGGAATGAATTGTGGACATAAGTTGATTATGAACACACCAGTAGGTTTGAAGTGAAAAACTTAGACATTATGGAGGATTTCCTTAATGAAGATCGGATGATGGCAACATTGATGAGGCAAGGATGGAAACTTGCCTTAGTATTTGGAGTTGGATAGGGTGACAAAGATGCGACAAAAAAGGCTAAGTTCAAGCATGAGAATGTGCAGCCTCACAGATTGGGTGTGACAGTTGGATTAGCTACCCAACCCGTTTGAGACATGGGGGTTGATAGTGTGTGGAGACATGGAACAATTGGTTGAAGTATGGGTGCAACAACAAGTTCAAAAGAGTTCAACACTTGCGAATTTTGAGGTTTTGGTTGAGGTTGCAACAACAACAATGAAATGAAAAGTGATCACCGTAGCAAGATAGTGGAAACTTAGACATTATGAACTGAATTGGGGAGGATACGTCTTTCCATCGTAGTGGAAAATTTGGTTGCACACAACTTTGAGTAGCGTGGATCATTGCAAATGATTGTTGGGTGAGTTGGAAACTTGGGGTTTCCACTTTGACAGAATTTTGGAGTTTCCAGTTGGAACAAAACTTGGGGTTTCCAACACACTTAGTTGTAGCGGAGGCACAATTTTGGACAAAGACTTGGAGATCACAAATTTTGTGGATGTTGTTGGGGACGACAATGACTTGAGGTGGGGGAGGATGTAAGGCCTTGGGATCTTAGCTCGAGCAAGTGGACTTACACCATAGTATGAATCTAGTAGGAAAGACACTCGGTGCAAATGAAGGAAGAAATGTCTTCGTATAGAGGGGATTTGGGGTTCCTCTGGCACATGATGTGCCAAGGGATGACTCCACCCAAGGTGCCTTGTGATGAAAGTCAAACCGAGTATGGTTTGATTAAGAGTTGAGGGAAAGACTTGGGTGATCCATCGACGAAGGGAAAATTGACTAAGGCATGGGGGGCACACTTGGACAAGTTGGCTTGACTCACCAATGGGCTCGCACACCCAAGATCAAAAGTCAGTTAGACGGATCAATGAGTCAGCCATACGACGAGTCAGTTATATGGATGAGGGTGGGCGCCCAAGGATGGGGCACGTTGGTCTAAGAGACATGTCAGTTGATGGGCACATGAGATAGATGGGTGCATTGGGTCCATAGAGGGGTGCAACAGTTGGTTGAATGTGATGATTCACGAAGGGGTGCAATGCATTGAAGAGATGCAACATTTTGCACAAGTGACCCTTGGAGTCCATATAAAAGCAAGGGTTGCACAACCAAAGAAGGAAAGAAGTTTGGCAAGAACTTGGAGACAAAGAGAGCTATGGGATTCTAAGGCAAATGAAGGGGAAGAGATCCCTCAAGGAGCCAAGTCATTCCACTCTAGGAGGACTTGTGCTGCCTTGAGGAGGAGGGTTCGATAGACAAAATTAGGAGAAATTGTCTTAGGAAGATTTTGGATAAGTCTGTAAACACAGGTCTATGGAGGAGTGTGTGAGGCAAAACCAAAATCTTTGAAGTTTGTGGAAATGAAGAGGCAGAGTCTACAGAAATGAAGAGACAACAAGTTTGCAGTTGGAGGTAAGTCTGAGGTGCACCGCAGGTGGCAACAGAGACGGTTGTGACAGAGAGTCTTGTGGTGACATATCTATTCATGAGTGTCTTGGTGAGGTGGGGCGAGTCGTTTGAATCTCCCAAAGTTGTAAACCAAGCCATTAGTGCCCATCTTGTAATTGTTCTCCTATAACAAAGATTTAGCTGGGTGTTACGCACAATTTGTGTCGCCCGCATTATATCAATGCTTCTCTTGTTTGCTTCGTTTGTTCCATTGTTCTCTTGGTGTCTCATGGATGTATGCTTAAAAATGTCTAAGTGTTAAATCAATTAATGAATGTCTAAGTATATAAGAGTTGCACTAGAGTAGGAGTGTGACTCATCGGTATCCTATAAAAAAGTATGGGTATGCTCTAGGTGAAGAGGTGTAGTCCATACGAAGTAACCTTGGTGTTGTGAAGCATCCAAGTGTGAAATGTTGTGGTGCCACAAAACCTTAAGAGGTGCATGAACGCAAGGCATGTTGTGGGGATTGAAAGATATGGAAATAGTGTAATCCCATAAGGAAGAATGATGCCTACTGTTGCAAGAGCCAAACATCTTGAGAAGAAATCCCATGCTCAGGAAACTTAGTTTCCTATATGTAAAACAAATTTGGAAATTAATAAGTAAAATTGTCATGATGATATCTCATGATGATTATATGTGTGCGATACATATGAGATGATGGCTATTAAATCTAGAAAGCTCAGGAAGAAGGATATTGTTTCGACACTGGAACCCTATTATTGCCACAAGTTACAAATTTCCAGTGAAATTCTGGTGGTGATTTGGCACTCCCCTTGCGCAAGAACACCTTGGGAAATGATGGATCGCTTGAGGGACTGTGTAGAAGTGAAGGGGATCCCTAAGCCTGGATGGTGAGGATGGAAAGGGAGAAGGAACTCAAGAATGCATATGGCATGGTGGTTGGAATCATAAGGGTGTGTTTGGTTGCTCGTGGAATAGAGAAACAACCATATGAATAAGTGATCGTATTCATTATGTTAATTATGTTGAAAGATGGGTTAATTGTTGTTCAGTGCATTCTAATTTTTTGCCTTATTCATTGTTGCTTGTTATGCTTGAATGGCATTTTTGCATATGTATTTTTATGTGATTAAATGTTTTTTTGTGTCTGTTTAGTCATTGCTATGTATGTTTAAGTTGATTGTGCTATGTTTTAGTTTTTATGGGAAATTGCATGAGATTGTATGTCATGTTGTGTATTTTCTTTCCACCAGATTTTTGTTAAGATGTTGTGCATGAGGCACAATTGAAACTATTTGAAAGTTGGAGATTCCATTATCACAATTAGAGTTCTTGGAGCCACAACTCAGAGACTTCATGTCTGAACTTGGGCTGGAACCCTGGAAGGGAAGTGGTACAACTTGAGGGACCATGGTGCAGAGAAGGGGGTACACTTCCTTAGGTTATGTAGATTGAGGGGAACAAAAGTTTGTTGGTTGGAATTTTTGTGGGAATTGACAAAGTATGGAATATATTGTAGTTGGATATAGAGTAAATCGATGCAGACCACAAATAATGAGAGAATGTTGGTTGGAACTATTGTTAGAATGATGAACTATGAAATCATTTTGCACGTTTTGGCCCAGGCTGCTTATGTATCTATGGTTTTTGGGTTGGAATACTTATGTATTTATGTTGGGCTGAGATGCATGTGTGATATTGGGTCAGATAGTCTATATATCGATTAAAGGCCAGAGAGCCTAGTTTTTTGATATGTATGAACACCTGTAGGGTGTTATGCACTGAGGATAGTAAAAAAATAAGGGGGAGGGGAATGTAACATCCTCAGTTTTAAACCCCACAAATTACAATGTAATTGTATAAATGTCATTTAGGCTGGTGAGTCAATATGTTTGGGATAGAGAGTCGATATTGATTAACATGGTCGAGGGCCAAGCTATGTATTATGAACATTAGAATGACTAATAAAGATGATAATCGTTGGTTGCGATATGAAAGGGATGATAATGATGGGGCGCTATGATTCCGCAAGAGAGAGGGGTCCAAGGGGGAATTATGCATGGGTATTAATGCAAACCCACATTCCTGAATTTTATTATCATTGTGTATAACCTTATAATTTGTTGTTGAGTGTTCCCAAAGCCAATAATTAAACTCATGTAAGAGGGTGGGTGTGAGGAGCCACATCCCAAATTTATTGGGAGCACAGGGCTAAAGTACAATCATCTTTAGGAAGAGTGAGAATCAAGTAGGCAAGGGAGAAGAAGGGAAATTCATATGTAGAAGGAGACAATTTTCTACATGAAGATTTTAGGTAGCAAGAGAGGAGATGAGTACTAGGAAGAGCACCAACCATGTTGTGCTTGAAGGAAACCATGGTTTGGCTATGTTTTATGCTGAGAAAGAGGCATATGTTTCTATAAAACGGATTGTAAGCATGTAGTGCATTTTCCTATTGAAGAAATGGCTCAAGATCCTTTTAAAGGTTGTTGTGAGCACTCCTAAAGCAACTGAGAGTTCCTAGAGTCCCCAACTGAAATATTCTTGGCCAACCGAGTGCACTAGAAGCCTTGATAAATTAATGGTACAACCTGAGGGACTGTGAGCAATGAAGGGGGTACATTCCTTGGGTTGTGCAGGTTGTGGGGAAGAGAGATAGATGATTGGAACTATTGTGGGAGTAGAACCTAGGTTTTCGGGTTGTTTTCTGTGGAGAGTGGACAACCAGGAGGGATAGATCTTCATGTGGACTCATAGCCTCAACTCGAGGGTGGCATATTGTTGAAAGAAAATGAACAACAACACCTATGGTTGGGAGGTTCATCATTTGTACGCAACCAGTTGGTTAATTATTAGCATATAAGTGTTTTGTTGTTTTTATTTTGTGTATTTTGTTGTGCAAATGGTTCATATGAATGTTGTGTGTTTTATGTCTGCTTTAACAGTTGCGTTCACAGGTTTATATTATGTTGTAGTTGCATGGGTTATTTGGAATGTTGTGTGCATGTATATTTTTAAATGGTGTCAAGTTATGCTAAGTCATTTTTGTAGTAACGAGACTCATCTTGGAGGTTGGGTACGTTAGAAGATTCAACTCCCTTTGACTATATAGACCTTCCATTTGGCTATTATCCTTCCCCTTTGGGGCATTTTAACTCTCTTCTATAATGTGACTACCCATTTGACTTGATGAAGCTTCATCTCTTTCCCTCTCCATTTTGTCACAAACACCACCCATGCCTCAAAATACGAGCCAATTGTTTCCTCACGGGAAAACATATGCTACTAGAGGAATTATCTATATGATGTAATGATTTGGTTTATCATTTTCTCATGTTTCTCCATTTTAAGTGATATAATATTAATTAATATTATGTTCTTCGTAGGAGCTTCAATAAATATCTGCATGAACAATTCATTAATATTAGGGAGAGCTCTTATACCTTTCTTGTTGGAGGCAAAATAAGGGGAGTGATAGTCCTCTATTGTTTTCTCTATGTGTGGCCATATCTTAGCAAATCTTTTGATCTCACTAGTAATCCCTTGGACAACCTCATTAGATTTCTTCTTCCACTATTTGAGGACAAACTCCATTTCTTGCAAATCTTGTGCAAGAATAATAGGAACTTCGAGAGAAATTTAATCTAATGCAACCTACCATTCTTTCACCTTGTAGAACTACAAATTAGCTTGTTGGTACTATAGTTCCCAATCTTGGCATATTTATTGAACTTTTCTATGTCCATCGCTAGGGCCTATAAATGTTGTGCTCTATAGTAGAATTCCCTCTACACCAAGTTCAATTCATTTTGTACTTTAAAATCATATTCAATGAATTCATGAATTTGATAGTTGGATTTATAATTTTCCACTAGTTCTTCTTCTTGTTTAGTAATCAAATCTACTTTGAATTCTACTCTCTCTCTCTCTCTCTCTCTCTCTCTCTCTCTCTCTCTCGTGGCTACAATATATTTCTCATTGACTCATTCTATTTCCTTTGGGTCTTCTAGTATTTCAATCACCTTTTGTAGTTGACCTACAACTAGTTTCTCTTGAGGACCTCTCTTCCTTTTCTTACATCCCTTAGAGGTCATATATAAGTTACTACAAAATGTTAGCAAATCCAAAATGATCATACAGGTTTAACTTTGAAAATTAAATTGATTAACACTAGTGGATTCTCCTTAAATCATTCAAATTAGACAAATTTGCAAGTTTTTAGAGAATCTTTACCCCAATTTGAGTTGCATGTTGTAATATAACTAAAGTATATTAGATTTCTTATAATGTAATAATAAGTTATAGGCAAATTATTATGTAAATAGTCATTATAATGTAAATTTTAAGTCTACGTGTTGGCACATGGGCAGACCCATGGTTCAACTCTAATAACACACCAACAAGCCCTAACTACTAGCCCTTTCGGCAACACCTGTGAAGCATATGCAGTCTCACTCGAAGTAGAAATAGGGGCTTGCAGGACATAGGTGTCTACAACCAGAGGAAAAGCAAGTGGAATCAAGGAAACCACACAAGGAGATCACATCATTCTATCCAAGAATACACCTACTTCGCATAATTATACATCATATCTAACATACTAATGCATCATCAGAGTAACAGAGTAAAGAGCACAACATCAATCACACACAATAACATGATATACATGGTTCACCCTCTCCCTAGGGATACGTCCATAGAACTGTGCTTTATAATATATTAGGTGAAAGCTTACAGTTCTATCTGCACTCTTAGCTTGCAGATCTCTCTCTTTCTCTCTTCTCTCTATCTTCCTTCCCTGTGCACCCAGCTACAAGGTTGATCTTCGCACCTAGCTAAAGATCTTACAACACAGACTTCTCTCTCAATAACAACAACAATCAATCCTCATACATAATCTCTCCCTGTCTCTAACACATACTAGGTCCTCTTGACCTTTATTTATACATTACAATAGCTCATCGATAACCTTAGGCCGAAGCATAGGTTTCAAAACCCTAGATACCAAAACCCTAGATGTCTAAAACCCTAGGTCAACTTGACCCATGTTTTCAGGGCTTCACCAACCTGTCTTTCCTTCCTTCCCACGAGGTTCTCCAAAGCATACCTTTATTCATAAAATTGACCATCCAGACCGAAAAAGGGGTAAACTACTGTCGGACAGATGTGCCTTCAAATTTGAGTTTGGCGAGCATGAAGGGCAACAAGATCACGCAGAAATATTTTCATGTTTAGAGAGTCTGAAAAGGGCTTAAAGAAGACTCCAGAGGATTAATTTTCTCAGTTAATCCAGACAATATCGAAAATCATAAATATAGTCTCGTCTGATGTTGCTTTCGGATTTCAAAGTGAGCTTGAAAGACAACAAAGTGTGCTTATTTTTGGGAGTCACGCGGGTGAGGCCAGGAATTATGGTGCATCAGATGAATGAGTCTCAATATCGTAATCATGACAGGACTAATAAGGACTCTCGAGCCTATAGTCATTACAGACGGCATGGATGCCAAAATGCAAGAAGGATATACCTAGGGCATCCATGTAAAGGTAGGCTCTACCACATAATTACGACACTTCTAAAGTAGCAATGAAGGTTCTATGTCACACTTTGGTGGGATATATCCTATGGAAAAGCGGAAAAGACAACGAGATGCAAAAGGTGGAGGTAAAAACCTAACTTATATGCAAAAAGTTGGAAAAAGAAACTTTTACCAAAGGACATTTAAAGTGATCCATGCCCAAAAGGTTACCAAACCAAAAGGAAAAGTGTATCATAACATCCAATAAGAAACTCGGGAACGGAACCAAATGATTTCCAAACCAGGAAAAATGAAAAAGGGGGTCAAAAAGGTGGCAAAAAGGGCCAAAAAAGTCTATAAATAGAAGCTAACAACTCATTTTCACCATTGCATTTTGAAAAATGACCAAAAGGAGAAAAATCCCCTTTGCTAAAGAAGTTGATTATGGGAGCTTCAGTGGACTAAACGAACTTTTGCTCAGACCAAGTATGTACAAATGTACCCCCCTTGCATTTCAATTCTTCATTTGAGTATTTCTTTTTGTTTATGAGTGGGTGCGCTCTCCTAAAAATAGCAGCCATGTGTGTACCTGGGTTGTCCAAGGACAACCCGTGTATGTACTCGGGCAGAAAATACTATGCCCGGATACATATGCGATTGTGGCCAAAACAACTTGTTAGCAGAAGATTGGTTTATGTATCAGCTTTGCATAAGTCCTTCATTATTCATTTTGGCAAATGAATATAATTGTTATGGGATATTTTATTTATTTTGGGGGAAATTAAAATTATATTGGGTTATGCCCAATCTCCAAGTTCAAGAATTAATTGACATCTCAAGACAACAATAGCCAAAGACACAAGCAAATTCTAGCATATCGATCAAGTTATACATAAAACGCCAAGAGAGAGACCAACATTCAAATTTAAGGTGCCAAGTGTCAAGAACAAGCATTGACAACACTCTCACAAGGTTCCAAACATCAAAAGCACCCACAAATTTACGCTACCAAATTGCACGTAAACGGTCGCTATCAAAATTTTGGCAGAGACCAAATTGTGCAGAATTATTTTGCAAAGACATTTCTGCCAGTTTTGAGTGACTAACTTAAAACTAGGATTGATGAGCCAAGAGAGGCTAGAGAGAGTAGGAGCATGCAGGTTTTCTGTGTGTGTTCATTTGTAACCATGTGGGCATTTTAGGATTGTAAGAATTACTGTTATTGGAGACTCATGAGAGCTATGATTTTAGATTGTAATTCCTTTGTTTATATATCTTCTTATTTGAATATATTGCAGATTTGAGGATCAAAGGTTGCCAATGATTTATGGATCCCTAAGAAGCAGAGGATCTGTTGTATTTTGCCCATCAGTCATTGTTTATATTCAAGTATTTGTTGATTCATTAAATTGAGAGGATCTTTGTTTAGTGAACATTCTATCTTATGTTTTCCTTCTTCATTCTTCCATCTATCAACATATAATCTTGTTTTTTGTTGAGCATCTTTAGTGCCTTCGATGAGTAGGATGTTGTGACTCCATTTCCCATTGGTGTAGCCTACTAATCTACAATTTTCATCCCTCTCTCTTTCTTTATCCATCTTGTTGATCCACCTATTCAAAACAAAAATTATCTTTTACACTCTGATGGGTGTTGAGCTTACACTTTAGCAATCAAAGTGTGACTTCCAGTGCTAACATTTTTGGTGCCGCTGTCGGGGATGGATTTGAGCAAATTGAAAAGCTCCCTGGGAAGAATGACATTGCATAGCTCCAACTTTAGATGGTGACTGAATTTGGACACCTTCAAGACTGCACATTCACCATGGTGACTCCATTGTTTAGAATCTATTGGTGACTCCACTGGAATGAGACAAATTAAATGGTTATGAAGGCTATCCTCACCAGGAGGATTTCCCCACTCAATTTCTCACCCATAGATGATTATCCACATCATGTGCTTCTTATTTATGAATGGCAAGATCTATTGCCCAGATTTTATGAAGGTAAGGATGACAACCTTGTTGAGCATGTTCATGAATTTCATAATTTGATGCAGCATCTTGACATCCACCATG
Organism: Picea engelmannii; assembly: GCA_009831015.1. NCBI lineage: Eukaryota > Viridiplantae > Streptophyta > Pinopsida > Pinales > Pinaceae > Picea > Picea engelmannii. Next base: position 503,287 of record ML791741.1, on the reverse strand, counting down.
AAGATATATTGATGAAAATTTTCATGTATTCATTGGATGGGGATGCACGTAAATGGTATTTCTCGTTACCCCCTTCCAACATTTCATCCTTGAAGGATTTCCACAGAGTATTCAATGAACACTGCAAAAGGTTTTATCCCTCTGAAAGTATTTGTCATAACTATTGTGAGGGATATGTAGAATGTGCTAAAGATTTGTTAGATTTCTCTATTGAATATAAAGGTGAAAATGATTTTACTCACTGTCCAAATGAAAGTATTGATGAAGATCTAGTCAACATGGATGATGAGGACCTGTTTGAGCAATCTATCACTTTTCTTCGCAAGTTTATTGCCATGATGATTAAGGGATGTTAGTTGTAGATGAAAATCAATGAAGAAATGATAGTAGATTCCCATGATCTCTCTTTGGAAACAAATAATGATTCATCTGCTCCTTTGTGTACAACTAATGAAAATATTCAACATCATGGTCAATATGCAGAAGAGAAAGAAAAAAATTGTTGTTTTATCCAAAGGAAACACAAACTACCTCCTCCTTTAACTGAAGAAGAGACAGATCAGCTCCTGAACAGTTATGTTACAGCCCCTACTTACACAGATCTGCAGCATTCACACAGTTCTGAACATGTGAGTGAAACTTCTTCTATTACTGAAAATGAAAGTCTGAGTTTAAATGATGATAGCCATGGAACTTTACAAGAAGTTAGTAAAGAAATTTATGATGATGATTTCCTGCTAGAGGATCAACTTGTAGACATTGTTTTGTTTCATGAAGAAGATAGGGTTGTCATGTTTAATAACCTTGAAGAATGTTTGTTGTTCAAAGATGCTTTAGAATATGATTTGGAGGAATGTGGATTTGAGATAGATAACTTCACAGTTGATATTCCGAGCATTTTTCTGACTGATGACACTTATGTTTTAGTTGTTGAACCTAGATACGATAAGTACAATGATGATTACATTGTTGTTGCTTTAGAATAGTTTGCTACAGGTTTTTCATGGAGGGATGATGGTCTTCATACAGATTTTAAAAATCTTAATAGAGATGCCATAGCAGATGATCTTGAAGGGTGTTCATATATTCTCTTTGAGAATGATCATGCGCATAATGATGTAGATCGAAGAGTAGTCCTAGATGTTTTAAAACCTTAGGACAAAATATTTTTCCAGTATCCTTTTGTTGGCCTCTTAGAGTCATTTAATGGAGGAGTATGCTATGTTGTGAATGTTTTGTCACTGGATTCAAGAAAAAGTTTGAACATTTATGTTCAACAACATTTCAAATGGGAGTTGTCATTTTCCTTTTTTAGCCCGCCCAAAGAAAATGTGAGTAGGATTCGAGTAAATAGCCAATTACTGGATTGTCTTCATTGGCATTTTTGTATAATTTGATTCAGCAAGGATTTTCAGTAGATTAGAGTAGGTGTGTGCAATAAGCTTATTGGACAAGCATCATTTTCATCATTTTTGTCAGTTTCAGCTTTCATTTGCATTTAGTTTCAGCTAAAGGTCACAAATCAAAGCAGATTGCAGAGGTTAAAGGTCGGGAGAAGCCCTAGGATAAGGCACTGAAACTACAAGAGTTCTTAGAGCCTCACAGGGAGGACTATATCCCCCATGGAGCCTATGTTAGCTCAAGATTGGTTTGTGCCTCAGCTTTGCATAAGTCCTTCATTATTCATTTTGGCAAATGAACATAATTGTTATGGGATATTTTATTTATTTTGGGGAAAATTAAAATTATATTGGGCTATGCCCAATCTCCAAGTTCAAGCATTAATCGACATCTCAAGACAACACTAGCCAAAGACATAGGCCAATGCCAGCATATCAATCAAGTTATACATAAAGCGCCAAGAGAGAGACCAACATTCAAATTTAAGGTGCCAAGTGTCAAGAACAAGCATTGACAACACTCTCACAAGGTTCCAAGCATCAAAAGCACCCACGGATTTGCGCTACCAAATTGCACGCAGACGGGTGCTACTGGAATTTTGGCAGAGACCAAATTGTGCAGAATTATTTTGCAAAGATGTTTCTGCCAGTTTTGAGTGACTAACTTAAAAATGGGATTGATGAGCCAAGAGAGGCTAGAGAGAGTAGGAGCAAGTAGTTTTTTTGTGTGTGTTGATTTGTAAGCCTGTGGGCATTTTAGGATTGTAAGAATTACTGCTATTGGAGACTCATGAGAGCTGTGATTTCATATTGTAATTCATTTTTTTATATATCTTATTATTTGAATATATTACATATTTGAGGATCAAAGGATGCCAATGATTTATGGATCCCTAAGCAGCAGAGGATCTATTGTATTTTTCCCATCAGTCATTGTTTATATTCAAGTATTTGTTGATTCATTAAATTGAGAGGATCTTTGTTTAGTGAACATTCTATCTTATGTTTTCCTTCTTCATTCTTCCATCTATCAACATATAATCTTGTTTTTTGTTGAGCATCTTTAGTGCCTTCGATGAGTAGGATGTTTGTGACTCCATTGCCCATTGGTGTAGCCTACTGATCTATAGTTTTTAGCCCTCTCTCTTTCTTTATCTATCTTGTTGATCCACCTATTCAAAACCAAAATTATCTTTTACATTCTGATGGGTGCTAAGCTTACACTTTAGCAATCAAAGTGTGACTTTCAGTGCTAACACCACCCACGTACACCTTCAAAAGCTTGGAAATATATATATATATATATATATATGAAAGAGCTAACTCCCTTTTATCTTCCATGGAACAGGATGTATGTCCATTGGAGGGAGAGGGAACATGAGGACATTGATGCACTGGTTGAAGAGGATCTTGTTTTCATTTCTACATTGAAACAATGTGGTATATGTAAGTTCTTTCGATGTTCGTTTATGAGGGCACAACCCAAGCTATTGAACGCCCTGGTTGACTACTAGAATCTGGATGCAGAGGCCTTTATAATAGAGGGATGGTCATTGACTCCAATGACTAAAAATATAAACTTCCTGAATGGCCTCTCGAGGAGAGGGGAACTAGTCAATTTGCAGACTTTTCCCCCTGGGCCTTCTAACATCGAGGACTAAATTTGGATGTATTGTGAGATCGACACTGAGAAAGTAGGTTATCAGGTGCCAATTCACAAGATCATGAGTTTGTCTCTGAGAGTGATCTTGTTACTTATTGGGAGGATTATTGGATCTGCATCCCTTCACAAGGATTCTCGGGCACACATGCATTTTTCCATTCAGTGCCAAGAGGCACAAATCTTTGACTGGAGTACGACCATGCTCACATGCATGAAGAGACAGCTAACAGAGTGTCGGTTATGTAGCAACAAGAAATTTGGGTTTGGCACTATTCTTTGCTCGTTATTCTTCGAGAGAGTGCCTAGCTTGAGTCCTAGAGAGACTGTGTAGGGGCATGTGGCCTCCTTCCCATCAATATGCAGATGGGTAGCATTGTTGCCACGACAGGGGGGAGGGAGTACCATCTAGGCCTTTGATGACATATTTTTTGACTGGTGGGCATGACAGATTCCAACGATAGAGGACTACCCCTATGAAGAAATCAACTTTTCCAGGGTTCTAGACGTGCCCATGCCTCTCGGAGAGGAGAGAGGAGAGATATAATATATATTTTCAAAGTTATTTAATTTTTAATTGTTTTTATATATATCATATTTTTGTGTGTATTAGAGTACTGACTTTCATGTATCTGTTATGTACAGATGTGGGACCAGTGTGCCCGACGGACTTCGCGAGGACTCGGCGACGTCCTTGACTAGAGGTGGGACTAGCAGTCCTAGGGGGACCTTCAGCTGGAGAGGCTGAGAGAGTTTTGAGGCAGGTGGAGTGAAACCTCACTACACTCACTGGTATAGTACCTATGGTCGAGATAGAGGATATCCCACCTTCTATGCAGCCTCATGTAGTGGGGGTGCCACGGAATTGGGTCCAGCTCTTCCAAAGTTTAGCCAACGTTGTCGTTCATTATGGCAGGGCCAATAGGCCCCGAGCTTAGATAGGCTAGAATTTTATGTTCCAAGAGCACCATTGTATATTTTTTGAGGGCATATGCCCAATGATGTATAATGAACCTTATTTTTTAGGCGTTCACGCCCACCTATGTAATCAAAGTAACGTTATAAGAGACGTACCCTGAGGAAACATCAGTCCAAAGTAGGATCATAAACATGGTAAACTCCATTTAATTGGGACATAACCAACTAAGCATCCAAGTAGACCCATAGGTGAGAAATGCCATGTGATAAAGCGTCACAAAGAAACTCTATCACTGCGTTGTACTCGGTGACATTGTTTGTGGTGTCACCTAGAAAAATACCTCCGGAAGATAGCAATTGGCCTCTAGGTGTGAAAATCACCCAAGTTGTGGAAGCAAGCCTCTGAGTGTGTCGGCTAGCGTCGTTCGTAAACCCAAATAACACTTTTGATTCTCTTTACATCTGCCACATTAAAAAAGAAGACATAAATAACTACACGTCCATAAATAAAAAGACAAAAAAATGTATAAGAACTATACATATGTACAAGAAGTCACCCAGGCGACCAACCTAAGAGTAATACTTCTTGAGGTAGAGCCCATTTCTAGGCTCTGACAAATCATTTCCTTCAAAGTCAACTAGATGGTAAGTGTCCTTCTTTAAGACCTCTTTCACGATGAACGGTCTGAACCACATGGGTTTGAACTTGCCTGCCCCCAGGGGATCTTTGTCTTGATCATAGACCAAGACAAGATCGCCTTCAAAGAAAATCCAAGGATGAATGGACCGATCATATTGACACTTGAATCATTTCTTATAAGCCTCATTGGTCGAGGTTGCATCATGACTCTACTCATCGAGCTGCTCAAGATATAATAGGCGTTCCTCAAGTAGTGAAGTGTCTGGCAGTAATTCTACTGCCAACTTTAAAGATGAGATCTGTCATTCAATAGGAAAGACTACTTCCATCCTGTATACGAGTTGAAAATGTGAGAAACTGGTGGTAGTCTTTATAGACATTCAGTAGGCCCACAATGTCGAGTACAACATCAAATGCCAATTTGACTTGGCAGAATTGATCATCCACTGAACAATAGTCTCGAGGGACTTATTCACAGCTTCAACCTAACCATTCGGTTGTAGGTACTAAGATGATGAATGTTCTTGCCTCAACCCAAGCTTTGATGTTAACTCAATCATCATTTTGTTTTGGAAGTGACTTCCATGGTCAGTGACAATCTCCTTCAGAATGTTGAACCTTGCTACTATCTGGTTAAAAATGAAAAGAGTCAATGTTTCTCCATCATTTTTAAATGTTGGCATAGCCTCAACCCACTTTGTGAAGTAGTCTACCCCTACGATGATGTAACGATGTCCCTTGGCTGAAGTTGGGTGACATGTAGTAAATTCAATCCCCCACTTGGTGAAAGGTGTAAAAATTTCGATACAAATTAATGTATTCCTGCGATTCTCCTGATCTAACAATTACCACAACTTGTTAAATACAGAATCGCTTCTACTATTATTGCGGAAACAATTTAAACCACGATCTCAACCACAATGCACAAAGT
>ML791741.1:450460-477727 GCA_009831015.1 Picea engelmannii | reverse complement strand
TGGAACATGTTCTCTTCATCTTCATGTGTCTTGGGACACTGATTTGTAGACAAATTTACGCCTATAGGAATAGGGACCTTGACCAGTTTGCATTCCTTCATACACACACAGTGATTAGATTTGCTTCTCGAGAAACCAAGCCCTAATATATAAGCATCAAACTTTTGATACCACTTTCTTGGAGATTATTTTAATACATACATGGACCTTTTCATTATGCAAACCAACTCTTTATTTCCCTTCATTGCAAAACCTTGGTTCTTTCATGTAGATTTATTCTTCAATATCCCCATGCAGGAATGTTGTCTGTGGATCCATTTGCTCTACTTCAAGATCAAAAGTAGCAGCAATAGACAAAAGAAATCTAATTGAAGTTAATTTAGAAACAAGAGAAAGAAATTCACCAAAATCAATTCCCTCCGGCTAGGAATATCCCTTTACTAATAAGTGAGCTTTGTATTTATCTGCTTTACCTTCTACATTTAATTTCTTCTTGAACACCCATTTCCTACCACTAAGTTTTCATCCAGTTGGAAACTCAACTAGATCCCAATCCTCATTCTTATCCAAGGAAACCATTTCTTCAACCATGGCCTTATTCCAGAGTTTAATATCCTCTAAATGCATTGCCTCCCTAACAATTGTAGGATCATCATCAATAATAGATAAAGAAAAACTAGAAAAAAATTCAGGTGGAGTATGCCTTTCTGGAGTATACTCCATGTAATTCTCGAAGGCCCTTCTCTCAAATATGTCCCAGTATTTGATGCCATAACATTGTATTTTCTCCAGAGATGGTAGGGGTTTTGTCTTCTTCATTTCCACCCTTAGGAACAACATAATTGTTCCACCTTGTTGTGCCCACAACAATTCCCCCTTTGTTTTGAACAAAATTAAGTGTCCCCCCTAGTAAACTTTGAAACTGCTTACTATTGTTACTTTAGTTTTAAGTCTTGACTTGAGATTTTATGGTTGTACAGTTTACTATTGTGTTGTGATGGTTATTATTGGCTTTCTCATTTTCTCTAGTTTTGCCTATTTTGGTGTTGAATTAGATATCTAAGTTTTGGTATTTTGTTTTTTCTTTGACTTTAATTACATTTATTATTTGTGATAGGTCATAGATTAGTGTGCAATTTACTTTTAATGCACTAAGTGGTTTTTGTTCCAATCATTAATCCACTTGTTTTATTTTTATTTATTTATTTTTATTATTTTTTAATTTATTTTATTTGGTCAGAGTCTATCTGGATGTGTTTATTTATTTGATTATTTGTTTTTATTCATTTATTTTATTTGATTATTTTTTATTTGTTTATGGAGATCTATATCTAGACATTTCAATTTTCATGACTTTTTCAAATCTTCAGGATTCTCCAGATACTGGATGTGCATGTACGAGCATCTGGGCAAAACATTAGCACAAGCTCTACAGTCTATACTTCCTATGGCTTCGCACGCAAACCTCTATGGAAACAAAAAATAATATAAACATGTTGAAATATTTTTCCCCAGTGCATGTGGGATAAAGAATTGGACCGCAAATCAACAGTCCAAAATTAATCTAAGGGAGAAATCAATGATTGTTGAGTGCTAACTTCAGTGAGTCATATCTTGAGTTTTAGATGACCAAATTAAGCACTAAATGGCTCATTGGAAAGTTGAGAATGTGAGGAACATTTTGGGTAAATTATTTTTTCAGATCAACAGTGGAAATGCCTTAAAATTTTGAAAGAAATTGATGCATGATTTGGATTTTATGTTTTATTATTTAAATGATTAAGTTTATTAGTTTTACCTATTATTAATTTTCTTTTTGGGTTTTATTAATGTACATGTATATAGGTAGTAATAATAATTTGGAAATCCAAGGGAAGCAGATAGAATGAGAGAATGAAGGAAATGATCGTACAAATAAGAAGAGGAGAAGCAACTTGCAAACAAATAATGAAGCATACTTGAGTGAAGTCACGTGGATAACAAATCCAAATTTGCTATGCAACAAAAACCCCTAAATTAGAAAAGGAAGATTTTTTTTATAAATTCTATTGCTTGGAAAATATTGTCCATATTTTAATATGGTAATTTCCAACAATTTTAGAAAAGAATATCACAATATGAGTTGGAAAATAATAGTTGTTGTAACAAAATATAGAAGGAATAGAATGTAATGTATTGAGACAAATAGTTTAAAAGGGGGCTCTTTCGAGGAAGAAGAGGTTGGATTTTCTTTCCAGGAGGATGGGACTTCTTATATTCTACTTGTGTATTTCTATCATGCTAAAAGGGAGGAAGAGTCTGAAATCCCTTGTATTTTTCTTGATATTTTTATCAAGAGAAAGAGAGGGGTTTTGTCTAGTGGGAAGAGTTTTGCTATCAGGAATTCTTACTAGTAGGACTTTGTGCCATAAATAACAAATTTGTGGTTGCAACTTTGTATTGAAACTATACATTTTTTTATCATCTTTGATAATAAAGCGAAGGCCTGGATATTTTTGGAGAAATATGCTCAAGTGAATGTAAGGTTGTATTTTTTCTACATTACTGTGTATTATACAAATTTATCGTTCATGTTTTCATGTGAAACTATTTTCAAAATTTAGCTAAATTCTTCAATTTGATCATATATTATATATGAGAGTACATTTGTTGTAATTTTTCGAATAATTATTTATTAAAACAATAACCATATATGTATGTGTGCTTAGTATATTGTTGAATGAGTGAATTAGTTCCTTATATTCAATCATAAATTATTTAATCTCGTGTCTGATTTCAATATATTTCCTGCTAGTTATCTAGGATATAATAGTTAGATTTAGTATTTATTAATACTAGTATAACTAGCTTAGGAAATATAGTTAGTTAGGTATTTAGATATTTTAATACATATGAGGTTGGTTTGATTGATATTAAATCAATTTCATTCTTTAGGTGGAAACCGGGTCCACATATAGGTGGAGATCGCTACCCCAAATAAGAGTGATTATGATTGGGACTTGCCAACGGGCGACCCTCCCTTGTTGTTGGTAGAATTTTTCTGACCATCAACAATTTTAGTGATAGAAGGAGGGCCTAAAAAACTAACACTCCAAAGTTTGTCTTTGATTGCATTTAATTAAAAATAGCTCCTATTTCTATCTCTATGTTGGAACATGCTTTTAGTTCACCCAGGCGACCCTCCCTTGTTATTGGTAGAATTTTTATGACCATCAACATGCTAGAAGGAGGGCATGACAAATTAACCCTCCAAAGTTTGTTTTTTATTGCATTTAATTAAAAATAGCTCCTATTTGTATCTTTGTGTTGGAACATGTTTTTAGTTCACCCAGGCCTATTGGGAGCATTTCCAAAAAGATAGTCATTTGCTTATCAAAGTTGAAATTTGATGGTGAGGGTGATTTTTTTGCGTTTGATCATATTTCCCATTTTAATCATGGATGCAATTTTCTTTTTGTATATAATGATAATGAAGTATGTAGACTATTTATTCTCACATTAAGGGGAAGAATCAAGAGGTGGTTCTAGGTATTTCCTGCCAAATCTATACACACATGGAAACAGTTCATGAAATTATTTTTAGATGCTCATTAGAATTATGATTATGAAGAGTTGTGTTTGTAACTTGAAGATCTGCGAAAGTTAGAAGCTGAGTCCATTGAAGATTTATTTTCCATATTATTTTCAATCTGTTATAAATTTCTTCTAGATGATAAACCATCTAGAAGAGATTTGATGGAAGGTTTTCTTGATCTTTGTTCTCTTCCTTGCACACATAAACAAAAAATTAGTGATAAACATGAAATTGGATTGTCTTATGATATGCACCTTACTGAAAACATCAGTCCATTAGTTAACTTTGATTCTAGGTCTAATTCATATGAGTCTATTAATGATAATGAAATTTTTATTCAATCACACAGGTTAGAGTTTTATGATACAAATATTTAGGATCTTGGGGATTTATCTGAAGATACAAATGATAAATTTGAAATTATTTCAAATTTCCATGAAACGCCTTTTAATGCTACTTGTGTTTAAGAAAGTTTAATAGAAATGAGCCCTATACGATTAACTCATGTGAAATATTTTGATGATATTAACAATGGTGTTGATATCCCATTTTCTTCTTTTAATCTTGAACAAGTTTCCCATTTACAAAGGTTATTTTCTTATTAGATTTTACATGAAAATGTTTCCTTAGAAAATCATCTAGAACAATTTAATGAAGATCTTGTAATCCAAAGGAAAGCCTTTTATTATATATGCTTTGAAAGTTATTTCTCTTTTTATACAGATCTATTTAATGATCTCACTCCATATAATTGTAATTCTCTTCATTTTCATGTTGAAAATCCTTTATGGGTAGAATCGTATTCATATGGAAAAGAAATTGCTATAAATCATAGAAATAATGAACTTTCCTATGACTTGGTTCATGACTATGAGGTAGAAAATTTTCATTCCATGGAAAGTATCCACAAACTAAATGAATATTTTTCTAATTCATCCAATAATGATGGTAATTATTTTGAGTCTCTTGTTGAAACTACTTTATGGATTGATTTACATTTAGATGGAAAAGAAATTGTCACACATCATAAGAATTATGAATTTTCAAATAATTCAGCTCAGGATGATCAAGAAGAAAATGATCATTTCATGGATGGTATTGACAAATCTCTCGCATATTTACATTGTTTATCTAATGATGCATGCCATTTTACCTCGTTCTCTGATTTGAAAGATAACGAAGTCATTTTTTATTATCCATTGGATATTGATGACACCAAGGTACTTCACCCCATGGTGATAGTTACGCTAAGTTCTCATGTTATCAATTCCAACATGGAATCTACACTGCAAAATGAGACATTTCACAGTAAGGAAATAGTTATAACAAAATATCACTTTGTTGCTTCTCAATCAAACCATGATCACATTTATGTACAGAGAACATTCACGCACAAATACAATTATGAATCAATGATTCATTATACTGGTGATATATGTACTTTTCCCTTAAACCCTTCACAATCATTAAAAGACTTTCAATTTAATTTTAATGACACAATTGATACTTGGTTGGAAGAATCATTCTTGAAGAGGTTTCCATTGTATAGTAGTGTTAATATTTTGTTTGTTGTAAATGGAAATTCAGATTTTATTCTTTCTTCATTAGTTTATTCTTTCTCCAATTTTTGTTGATAATATGAATGTAGGATTGGAGTTATTTTCCAGGTTATATTGGCATTTTGAATGTCTTAGTACCGATGATATATCTTTTTTTTAAATAAAACAGAAAGTATATTACCTTATGCCATCAAAAGAGACACTTGTCAAAATATTACATCAGGACTCATCGTCTATTCTACCACAGGTGTGGAAACAATAACATGTGGCATTGTGCATGGACACTAATGTGCATAGGTGGCACTGTGCATAGAAAATAATAGATGTCTGAAAAATGTAAAGGCTTTCCACCTGTTTTGCCATATCCATGCAAACCAGAACAGACGATCTGCAATAGAGTTTCATGGCAACAAAAAAAAAACATCTAGGACCAGAAAAATAACAATAAAGAATCTAAACATGAGGTGAACTCGGGATTTCGTCCTAGCTGACCATGAAGGAATAAGGTTGGTATCAAGTCAAAAAATGAATCTTTGTGGGCTTTCCTGATAAGGAATAAAACACCCGCTTGTTGAGGAGGCTCTAGCTATACATCTTCTTGGCTAGGTCCCTCCTCATCTCGAAAATGAGGTCCATGTGTTTCTCTGTGAGCCTACATGATTTGGGTGAGGCGTGACTATCCAAGGCTTGTTTCATTGGCTCTTTGGGTGATTCATGTCCTTCTCTCTCATGCCAAAATTCACCCCAATTGATTTTTGGGTCTACCGCGTTGGGTTTGGTGGAATTTTTGTAGCAATCCGGCAGCAAAGGAGGAAGCTCCTCCTCTACCGGATAGTCTGTCGTGACCAGCTCCTTGGTGCTTTCTTTTTTCATTTGTTCACCACCATCATCTTGCAAGTGATGAGGAATCTCCTCCCAGTGAGGAGAAATCTCCTCCTCTAGTATGCAACCTCCATAATTGGGCTCTAGGATAGGTGAATGAGGTTCTTCCTGGGCTTCCATGTCCCACTTCTGATCAGAATGGGGAGAATGGGTTGGGATTGTTCTGGGAAAGGGATGGAGAGACACATGTCTAGTGTGTCGGTGGTTGCCTACTTGGTTGTATTAGTTCATCCCACGCTTGGGCTTGCCTCTCTCACGGGTCATACTGAAACCAAGCCTGGGGAGAGAAGAGTGCATAGTGGAGAGATCAAAAATGCTTGGGAGGGATAGAATGAAAACAAAAGAGGTCTAGGAGAGACAAAGATTGATAGCCAAGGGAGAATGAGGGATTAAGGATGAAAAACATAGATAAGAGAAGCAGTGGGGAAATCCATGTGTGATGATGAGTGAGGTGATGGAAATGGAGTCCATGAATGCTAAAGTGTTATGGGTAGGGGGCATCGTACTAGTTCCCATAAACCATAATTGAACGCCATTAGATTTTTTGGACCGTCCCAACGCTCTATGCTCTGCTTTGTGTAAATGCAAGGCATGTCAATCGAATTGGGGAGGGTGATGGTGGCAAGGGGCTTTAACTACCCTTGCTGCCAGCACACCATATGCCATGTAGTTACCAAGTGGCACCCCATCCGAGGGAGTACCGAGGATATATCATGTGTATTGGTGAAAGGTTATTTATGTACATTATTTGATCCAATTAATTCATACCAAGCTATTGATAATTTGAAATGTGAGCTCGGGAGGACTTACCAAGAGATTGAATCATTACAATTTCACTCAATGATTATGCCTCACCATCTTGATTTATCTTCTAGGATCAATAATACCATCAATACTAATATTCATCCACAAAATACGGTACTTGGAATTTCTTTACATGATTCTCAGCAGATATGCGATCCATCAGTGTTTTGTCTTCAACAATTTCAGGTTAAACATAATGGGTTTCAAGATAGAATTGAAACATGGTTGGAGAAATCTTTCCAGGCAAAATTTCATGTGAATAATAATAAATTTATCTTGCTCATGATGAATAGAATTTATAGTGATATAATTCTTTCTATTTGTTGTTTATGACTAATCCAACTTCTGCTAATGGTCTTTATCAAACATATTATTGCAATATTGGAGTTACATGAATGGTTACACTGGCACTATGACTACACCTAGCTCGTTTTTGGCTAAGTATAGTATAGTGTAGTGTAGGGTTAGGAATAGTTATTTCTCATTTTAAGTTTATGTTTTGCTTAACATAGTCTTTCCTTTTGTTATTTTATCTTTCAAAATAATAATTGGTTTTCAATAAATTCAATTGTGAAGAAAAATACCCGTTACCTAATTGCTCTTTCCTACGTTGATACCCGACTAATGTGGTTCTCATGACTGATTTTATTTCACAGTTGTTGGAATAGTTTAATGTTTATTTAGTATATTCTAGTCTTTGTTTGAATTTTCTAGTTAAATTCCTTGCAATTCATTTTTTTAATAAAGAAGATATGTTAGTTGAACATCTTAGTCTTGTTAGAAAGGAATTTCACCTCGAGAAATCTTAATTGAGAAGCACATAAATGAATGAAAGATAAACATAAGTTAGTTGTGAGAATCAAGTGAATAGTGAAGCTACATAAGGTTTGAAATTTGTTTTTATTTTCAGTACATCTCACAATTTTTTTTATCCTTTCTTTCACGTTCTAGCATGTCTCTTATCAAAATTTTCTTGGAATAATAATTTAAGTTTAAAAATTTTAGATTTAGATTTTAGTATTGTTTTTTAATAAACAACTCTCAGATATTTTAGTTTGATTGTTGATTTCATTTCATATTATTGACTTTAGTTGTATCAATCACGATGATTGGTTTATTGTTCTTGGCTTGTACAGTTAGGATTTTCTTGTTTTCTCCTAGTTTGTTTGCTTTCTTTAACCATGAGAAGTTTTGAAGGGAGGTATTAATACTAGGAAAATGACATTGGTAACATCTGGGTTGCACTTTGAGGTGGTAGGTGCGGGAGGGGTCATTCTTGACCCGAGGGGAAATCAAGAAATAAAGTATGCATGGATTTTGGGACAAGCGACTAATAATCAAGCCGAAGAATATGCCATTCTTAAAGGAGTAAAATTAGCTAAGGGATTACAACTGCAACAACTAATCATTATGGGGGATTCAAACAATACCATTCGGATCCTTAACAAAGGGGTTTCTCCTCATGCTCAATATAGCAATATTATCAAAAAAATCCAACTTGAAATTGCAAGTATTCCTAAGGTTTCATTTTTTCATGTTAAAAGGGAGAATAATTGCTTGGCTGACTCACAAGCCAATATAGCGGTTTCACTCCCAAAAGGAGACATAAGTGTAAATGGGAATTTGTCCCATCAACAAATTCCATAATAAATTAGCCACACAATTCAAATTTTTCATGTCTCACGGGTGTCAAGTCACAATCCCCATGACGTTATAGAAGGGCGAACTCCCATGGATTACCACCTTCAAATTTATGGTTATTCTTCTAAATTATCCATCGTGCATTCTCATCTCGTGCAAGGTGAGATATCCATGATATGGTACACTACAAGTAGGATGGAAGGGCAGTCAAATGTAGTGGATTATGAGTTAGAGTCTAGGTCAGTACATCCCCCACATTTGTGAGCAATCATGTCTATGAATGGGAATCTCAGTTCACATGTGGGCACAGTAATCCTTTATGGGAAGACACTCGATTCATAGATATGGTGGTACTGGTTTAGTATGAAATCCAGTTGGGAGTAGGATTTGAGGTATGTGGCAATGACATATTATGATATAAGTATGTATCAGGAACTCCCTTCTTGAGAATTTCCAGAGTTAAAAAAAAAAATCATTGCATAGAGGAGAAGGCTTCATATTTCATGAGTTCCTTGGATTCTCGAGGCTAGCGTATGCACCAGAGTTCTTGCAGTTACCTCCACAAATGGAAATTGGAGGAATTATCTGCAAAAGTGTAACATAGCTAATACTTATCAAAAAATTGGGAAGAGTGTTGCATGGGAAGAAGCAGGTTTGGCATCTCAAGTTCATTCAACATACAGGAATTCATGATATATTCTCTCTCTGAGAATTCAAGGAGGAGAGATATATTAGTATAGACAACTGACCCAGGAAGTTAAGTTTGCAGCAATGGATCAAAGAATCTCCACCATTCAGAACTTGGTCTCCACCTTGGACGTTCTGGAACAAGAAGTGTGGAAACTTCAGATAGACTACCACTCCCTCTTAGCTCGAGTCAATCAAATTCTAGACATTCTAATTCAACAGCGTGAAGCCATGTTCCAGTAACACAATGAAATGGACACCACTGGAAGCTAGGTGGAACAGTTGTAACTACAGACAGTGTCATCTGCTCCAATATTAGTGGACTCTCCCTCCAACATTGATTCATCCCCAGCAATAGTGCATTCCAAATTTGACTTGAACCAACTAGCATAGGAAGAAGAAATGGAAGAGGACAAGCCTATTCAAACCGATTAGTTGGGTAGTTAATGTATTATAGAATTATCTGCATTCTAGGTGTCTTTTATCGTAGATATACACAAACATTTTGGATTGTACTTATTTTTTGTAAAGGTCAAGTAGATATAAGAAAATATAGGCTAGTAGCAGGATTGTTATGGATGAAGGATTTTAAGAAGAAACATGTTGTTTATTTTGTAATTCCTGGCATGCTTAGGCCACTGATTAATTATTAATATAAAATCCCTTAGTTTTTGTTAAAAAAAACATTTAGGTTGTGCTTTAATGATTGTCAACATCCTACAACAAAAGCATCACACTTGGTAATATTTACAGAGTTCTTAACCATTAGACTTGGATTTTGTAGTTGTGGTGGAACATCTGTGTTTCCAAGGATTCATATCTATAACACTTGCATATCAAATTTTAGGTTTCTTACATGAATTTTCTTTTGAGCTTCATTCACCTCACATTAAAATCGTTGATACCTAGAATGACTGATGATGGGAAGAACCTTAGGATAAAATCTAGGAGTGAGTAATTTTCTAAGAAAATCAAAACAACTCTCATATCACCCCACTTCATATACACCCATTGCATATGAAATATTAATACACAAATTAAAAGGGTGATCAAAATGTGAAATATAAATAGGAACTTGAAAGCATTATAAAAGTGTGGGAAGTACAAGTAAACCCACTAGGGCTATGGAATGTCACTAGCAATTGGTTGATGCTTGTATGATACTAAGGTAACTTCATTAACGCTATGGACGCTCGTAGGCAATGAAGCAATGACGGATAAAAGAGATATGAAGAACACACATAGGCAACTAATTTATTCACCCTGAGTGAAAGTCTCGGGTTATTCCTAAAGACAATTATATGTGGCTTGAAAGATAAGGAATCATTAATCCCATAAATTGGCTCAAATAAATGGTCTATTAGTCACTTGATGTTTAGTGCTTGATGGGAATATCTTTCTAATTCAAGGACATGTGGTGGTACCCATAACTGAAAATTTATTCCTATGGTTATTTGGGCTTATCTTCACCATTAAGTGTAATTAAGTCTTTGGAGGGGAATAATAAACAGAGATAACTACTTCGTCCAATGTATTTCCAATTATTGTACCCACAACAATTCCCCCTTCATTTTGAAAAAAATTAAGCATCCCTCTTATTAAACTTTGAAACTCCTTACTATTGTTACTTTGGTTTTAAGTCTTGACCTGAGATTTTATGGTTGTACAATTTATTGTTTTGTTATGATGGTTATTATTGTGTTTCTCACAGGATGCCATGAAATTGACATGCCCATTTTTTTTTACTGTATAAAGCTAATAATGTGAATGTTAGAACACCAAGGATGGTGTTCCTTTAAGGAGTAAGGGATCGGGACCCACTTTAGAAGCCCGGGAATTTTTTTAAATAAATCGTTTTCCAAAAATAATTTGTTTTCAAGCCCACAAATAACCCCGACTATAATTTAATTTTTAGGGAATGATAATTGATATTTCATCCATTAAAACCACTTCCATTTTGTTCTTAATCTCTTTAAATTTTCAACGAGCTCCTGTTTTCTCAAATCAGACATTGGGATCAAAAGTTATGAGCTACGGAAGATGGAGACTCAACCATCGTTGATCTATCCTCGTTAAATCTAGGCCTTTGATTTGCAAATTCGACTTTCATTATCCCACATGCATTGTGGGAGGGTTCTCATGACTTATTTATAAACAAATTTCATCTCCATGTTATTTATGAAATAATTAGAGAAATCCATAGGATTTTGCATAGCTTGTGCACAAAGTATCTTTTGACCGCCACATCATCACCTAGTCATCATGCCAAGTCACTTTCTAGTTATATATATCCATCCATGTGTCACTCGGGGGTAGATTGTAACACCCCTGTTTCCCCAAACTTGTAATTAATCATTAATTAGGATTACCATGTTGTGGCATGGGAACAGTGTAAATGTATTATTGTTTAATTATCAATAACTGACTGTTGGGGTGAAGCCTTGAAAGTACTAGCCATGATATCACTAGAGGAAAGAATGTGAAAACGATAAGAGAACAGTTAATAAGAAAAGGACCGGTGGTTGAACCCTCAACACCCCCATGAATGGAAGCATGGTCTAGCTGTAGAAGGTCATCCCAAAGTACCACAGAGTCCGGTAGACCCATACTGACAAGAGGAAATAGGATAGTAGGTATGTGTGTGCAAGGAACGCAAGGGTATGTAAAGAGAAGAGTGGAGAATGTGAGGAGCACTCCAGTGGAACGAGTCGAAGGCCATGAGCTTGATGTTGAGGAAGCATCTGAAAAACCTCGTAGAGGCCATGACAGAGAGGGAGATCTTTGAGATTATGTAGAGAATGGGACCTGAGCAGAAGGTCACGAGCTTGATGTTGAGTAAGCATCTGATAAACCTCGCAAAAGACGTGAAATAGAAAGGATCCATGAGAATTCACATAAATTCCCTGGTAATATCATGGCTTGGCATGGGGGTGGCCAAAGCGCTAAGAATGAATGCCTTTGAGTCTATGGTTGGGTGGAAGGATGAACATCGATAGTCAGTTAGTTGGCTACAACTTGTAATAGATAAGTATTCTCTTATCCTATGTATTTAAGCGATAAATGTGAATTTAAGTTGGATATACTATGAATGTTGCAGGGATGGGCATGTTTGCTTAATGGTTATATTGTATCCCTTCAATTCTGTCTAATTGTGTATATAAGAAAATAAGGAATTCTCTGGCATGTACACATAAATGCCTGAGACATGTGGTGGCTCAAGTTAAAATAAATAAATTGTGAATTTGTTGACCTTGGGCATAGCCTCATGTGTGCATTCCAACACTCCCATTCGTTTAGAGTCTCCTGGAAGAAGAAGTCAGTTAAGCTCAAGAAGGATAGCGAGATTCAAGTATCGAAAGGGAAGATCCTTTTGTTACGAAGACGAACTAACGAGGTTAGTTCGGGAGGAGATGAAGTTCTCCACAATTGTCAGATCTAGAGAAGGAACACGGGAGTTAACCCTTCAAGCCCTTCAGACTTCATGGGTCCAGCAAATTGAGAATATTCATTGTACAGGAGGTGAATCCCCTGAAGTCTCGAAGTTAATCTGGGTCATAGATCTGAGGATGCCCGGGAACTATCCCAACCATCAGATCTATAATATAGTCAGCCCGGTGTTGGCCACTTCGGGAGGACAGAGGTTTGGTAACACCAAAACCCCCAAAGTCTCGAAGTCCCGAAGTTAATGTGGACCGTGGATCTAAGGACCCTTCAGGATCCCTCATGACCCTTTGATCATGGGGACATGTGTATTACGTCGAGATCATGTGGGGTCCCATGTGTCGAGTGATGACACTTCCAGGTGTCCCTCTCAGAGTGGCACACACTGGGACCCAAGGGAACCTTGAACTGAAGTTATGAGTCGTATATCTATGGGGTCATGTAGATACCCTCGAACCATTAGATTGAGGCTATGTTCAGCCTATCGCTAACCGACTCCGGAAGAAAAGAGGATTTTTCATCACAAAATTCTCGAAGAGTCAAAGATCTGAGTCATCCAAGCCAAAGGGACAGGTGTCGTTAGATCCTGCACTCCAGAGAGAAGTCACTCTGGGAGAATCGAAGTGTGAAGGCACGAGGATTTCCGAATGCCGGAGTCTCGAAGTCATCTCAGTCGTTCGTTGAAGGGAAGCATGGCAGAAGATCTGGCATTTCGAAGGAAATTCACTCCAGGAGAAAAGGGAGTGTGTTGAACAAGAACTCCCGAAGACCGCCAAGTCGGAGTTCATCTGAGTCATTTGTCAGCTGAGGACAGGTGTCAGTAGATCTTCCACTTTGGAATATAGCCGCTTCGGAGGAAAATGGGGTCATGCGAGTTGAGAACTCCCGAAGTAAATCATGACCGTCGATTTGAAAGGGACATGTGTTATCATATCGCAGAGTCTGGAAGTGCAAACTCCAGAGGAAAGGAATTGGAGCATTGACTAGAATCCATCCAAAGCTCCAAAGGTAAGGAATCATCCTAGACATTCGTTGTTGGAACACATGGAGACTAGATATTTACTTCAGGCGAAAGTCACTTAGAAGGAATTGAAGAGTAAAGGCATGAGAATTCTCGAACGCCGAAGTCCCGAAGTAGATCACAGTCATCGATCACAAGGGACGTGTGGCGCTCGATCTGTAACTCTGGGTACAAATTACTTCGGGGAGAAAATACTTTGGAGCGTTCAAAACTCCTGAAATCTGAAGTCTCAAAATGAATTAGGGTCGTCAAAATATATGAGGACATGCGGTGTCATATTGTGAACTTCAAATATTTGCCACTCTGGAGAATTCATGCGGTGGTTGTCTTGGCACATGTTGTCTTGGCGTCTGGTCATATGCGAGTATAGATGGATGGAAGAACCTGAAGAATTTGGGAGAGAATATATGCCAACACTGAGCTCGGTTTCAAGCATGGAGACCGTGGTTGAAAAGCTATGGAAGAGCAGAATGGAATAGAGACCCCAAATGGGGATTTTGATTTTCTTAAGAAGAATGAAATTTTGACGCCTCAACATGGGTGTGTTACAAATTGGTATCAGAGCACGGCAACAACACTTGGCTTGCTTGGGCTCATGCATGAGTCGTATGAAAATATTTATGGAGGACTTTAAGGGGTAACATCATATCTTACTGCATTCCTAAGAGGCTTAGAAAACCTCTATTGAAGAGAGGAATGGGATCATTTACTATTGATATATGTTTTGGAAATTGGCACTATATGTTGCTAATGTTCCCAAATAAAGAAGTTCACTTCACTGTGCAATTGTATGTGTTGTTGTACAGTCATAGAATTTGGTTACCAAGGCTAATATGAGCTCGTGGAGAATATTACTGCCAAACATAACTCATTTGCATAAGTTCCTTGAGTAGAAGGATGCAGATTTAAAATACGGTTGGGATTTTAACCAGCAAGATTGAATCATGCTATTCTGTGACAAAGGGAGCCTAGCATTTCTTGGAAAATGATAGTCGATCCTACAAGAATGGGATTATGCTGAAGAACACTAATATTTAAACTAAAATAGCAATGTGAACGGATGGAAAGGATCAATAGTAGTAATGATTATTTCTTTAATGAAGGGTTAAACCTAGTATAGGTGTATAACCCCTCACGATCAGAGGAATGAGTATGGTGACCATTCCCTAAAAAGGGAGAGCATGCCCATCTCTAGGGTTTCAAAGTGGACTGAGAAACGAATTTTGTTTCTGGGTACAGAAATTGTTGGACGGGGTTTTTCTAATCAGTTGATAAACAAAGATGTAGAAATATAGAGTGATTGAGTGAGAAATCACAGCAGCTTCCCTTGCTTGGTGGATAGGAAACTAATCTGCCAGATTTCTTATGGGAGGAGGAGAGTGGCCTCCATCCCTAACTATTTTTGAACAGAAGGAAGAATTCTAGGTGTAATGGTCAAGACCAATCTTGACCTAAAGATACTCTGGATTTCTGAACCATGATACTTAGTAAGTAACATAATTCGAGATTGTATTTGGGCTCTAAAGGGAATAGTCCAAATGGTATTAGATATTAAATTGTTAAAACTAAGATAAAATGGTTGACTAAATGTTGATCTTGAATGTGGTAAAGGAAGTGTTGGGGCACTTCTAAAATCCCAATGGGTCAGATTGACATCCAGTGGTGGATGGTGGCCATATAGATATAGTAGGAAGCTATTTTGGTTGATTCTATTACCTTGGGCATGGTTATAATTGCCCATATTGTACTTATAAGTTGGGTAATGTTCCACGGAGCTTGAGGCAAGAGTGTTTTCTTGCTATTTGTTATCGTATCAAAAGGGAACATAGTTAGACTATGTCTCATTCAACTTCCATGTGGATTTTGTGTGAATGACTGCAAGCTCTCAACTAAGAGGGAAAATTAGTGGTGAGTGTCCCTATGATGCTTATCATAAGGATGGCAGCAATATCCTTGGAGGAGGATTTGGAAGTCTGAGATGCCCATATGCATGCATGACATGGAAAGGGTCTGAGCAATAAGCTTGCATGATGAATGTTTGGTTAGGTTTGTGTGTGTTTATGCTTGAGTGCATGGATTTAATGCATTGTGAAGGTATGAATGATATTAAATGTGAAAGTAATTCACATGTATGATGTGAGGATATATGTATACTAAAGGCACAGTACGACTGCCTTGATGAGTTGTATGTAAGGAAAGAATTGCACTTGCCAAGATTAAGTGAATATCGTAGACGCATGGTTGACTC
Source organism: Picea engelmannii (assembly GCA_009831015.1). Classification (NCBI taxonomy): domain Eukaryota; kingdom Viridiplantae; phylum Streptophyta; class Pinopsida; order Pinales; family Pinaceae; genus Picea; species Picea engelmannii. Next base: position 461,870 of record ML791741.1, on the reverse strand, counting down.
CATTTTTAAAGAGTCATGCAAGTTTTGTTTTGAATGATAACTCAAGGGGAGTGCGCTCCATTCCCTCGGGAAAGGAGAGTATAAATAAATGAAAGAGTAAATGAGCAAGGATGGTATGTTTTCAGGATAAGAGGCAAATGATTATGCCTTGAGGATCACATGAGAATGGTTTTGAACAATCATGAGTTGAATAAGTTTAGAATAGAGATGTATGTAGGCTGTGAAATATACCCATGGCATCTACACACAGACTTTTGATTATGCATATGGTTAAGTACATCATGGATGTAAGTTAACAAAACCAGAATATGTATGGATACATAATTTGGGTGCATGACAAAGATGCATGCTTATATTCCTTATGGCATATTTGGTAAACAGCTAAAGCTAACTCAAGGTTGAGGCCATCACAGATAGTGATGGACATGTAATAAGAAATTTTCATGTTGAGGGAGTTCCCTGTGGAAGAACTGTGTGAAAAACTATGTCAGGAGGTCAGAGTCACAACCTTAATAACTATTGAGAACTAAGTAGTGAGCTACAAGCTTATATATATATATAAGAATCCTAGATTACATTTCGAAAGCATCATGTAATGAATAGAAGACTAATGAATGAATAAATGAGTATGTTTGATTGAAATGGCTTGGTTGAATCCATGTTAAGAAAGGGAAGTGGGGCCTTAGAGATAACTCAGCTAGGCTGAAAAGTCCCAGGCGGTGTAGAAAGAATTGGAAGAAGGGGAGAGCCCTCAACACCTTTCATGTTGAGTATTAGGTTTTCTCTGGGATGAGAGAGCTAGCATGTTGATTAAAGCAAATGATTTGGCACATAGTGATGATGGTCGTATTGTTGTAGAAACAATCGAAAAAAAATTATGTTGCACTCATGAAAACATTAAGGATAATGTGATGAAGTGCATAAATATGTGCTAGGACATGTTTGAAAATGTTTTATTTTCTTAACGTTATGCAAAAAAAAATTGAAAGGAAGTTGTATGCCACAGATACCCAAGTAGAGTATGATTCAGGAAGAAAACCCTGATCGAATCATAATACCCAAGAACCTGACAGAGGAGATGAATGTGAGTCGTTCATCAGAGGGAAGATGATCGCAGTCGTCAAATTGACTTCACTATCCACTGGAGTTAACGGATCAAACACCAGTCATTCGATTAGATCGACGGTCAGGGATCATTACCGAGCACAAAGGTGAAATTAATGGACGTGCTAGTTCACAACCTGCAATCAACCAATGCCATTGATCTTGTCGAGGTGGAAGATCAACAACCACGATTAGAAAGAGTCGAGCAAGCACTTTTCAGATTGCAGAGATTGAACTCTCCGATGAAGAGCAAGCATATTGGGATTCTATAATCGTTGTGAACCACCAATCTATGAACGATCAATGGGCGAAGCTACAAGGAACCCACGCGTAATGTCACGTAAAAATCATACTGTGATTGGGTTCTGTGGTTGAATTTAGCACATTGAAGCTCTGTTCTCAATCTAAATTATCAGTCAAACACTTTTGTGTTGGAATTATTATTATCTAGAAATCGTGTGGTTTAAAATCGATCGACGGCCCGCGATTATTGCAGAGATTTCATATACACAAGAGTTAACATCGAGACTTGTACCCATAATTTAAATTCAATATAGTGTTGTTTTTATTTTGGGATCCGATCGTAGATCGGATGACCCGTATTCATTGCGGATATCGAAAGGGGAACTAAACCACGAGCTAGTTGAGGTTCTGCAATCCCTTTCATCCATTGGATCTGGGGGAAGATGGATCTACACCATTGATTTGTAGACAAGGGATTTATCCAGGATCATAGTGCCTGGAAATGAAAGTTGAAAGGATAGAGCCTGAAAAGAATATAACTGAGGTCACAGCTCTCGGTCGCATGGAGAGAAAACGGAGTTCCTCCTGGCCAGTTAAGGAAGATATAGTTTAGCACTCTGCATTAGACTGTGGTCCCAGGGACTGGTTCTATGGGAATAAAGGTTCTCATAGCTATCACATTGCATGGAATTGCTTCGAGGAAATGGATGTTTGCATGAAGGGAAGACGATGGACCTTCCCTTGAGGAAGGAGGACCTTTTGAAAAATTTACTTACATTGTATGGATGTCAAAGGAAAGAAAATTTGGGTGGCCATGAGTGTGGGAACCTTGGTTACTAATGAGGAAAGAATGTGTGGGTGCATTCAAGAGAAACTTATAGTTTCATATGTGCCGACCTGGGATCATGACCAACCTGTAGTAGGAAGCACAATCCGGCTGCAATAATGAACAAGAATGAATAATCCATGTGGTGAAGAGCTTGGCTAAGCTCCATCACACCATGGAAGAGTGCTTGTCATAAAGTGTGGCAAACTTGAAATCAATGCAAGGGTGCAATGGGTAAGAATGTGGCCACAAATGTTGGCACATTCATTAAATTCAATTAATATCTCAATTACATTTGAAAAGTTTGGTAGGTTGAAATGATGCATAGGTAAGGGATGATTTTTTTTCCATATTTATATAGATGTGGTGCAACTGTTAGAATGCACAAGTTAAGAAAGGTTTTGATGACATTTTAAATGTGGTGAGAACACACACACACACACACACACACACACACACACACACATATACATGAGAAACTAACAGTTTGTTTGGTTGTGTAAAGAATAACTTGCAGGAAGAAAGAGTCTTGGATATGGCAATGTTGTAAGATCATAAGGAAGATTGATTGTCTGTTGAACTAAAATTATATGGGTAGGAAAGTCCCATGCTTGTGAATTTGGTTCTGTGCATAACAGATTTGAAAATAAATGAAGAAATTGGAAAATTTGTGGGTGACAGATTTGCAATAAAATTCTGAAATTTAGAATTGTAATGATGTCTCATGAATTTTGTATACCTATGATACAGGTGAGAAGAACATATATGTCCATAAAGGATGGATGAAGGTTATCCATATGAAAAGCATGAAGGAGGCCACTACTAAGCCATGAGAACCCTGTGGTAACCCATGATCACCTGGAATATGTTGTGTTGAGGTAACACAAGCTAGAGGGATGCCTCGGCAGAGAAAGTATGAGGGACGCCTCAACTGTAAGGTTCGGTAAAGTCTCTAGGATTCTTCCTGTGTGAGAAAACCTTAGCAAGGCAAGATATATCACCCGAAGAACTGTATAACAGAGAAGGGGATGCTTGAGCCTGGGCCTGAAGGGTGAGTGACCATGATGCAGATCTGCCCTCGACGGCACGGCCGCTCTTACCCAGGACCTTCTCTAACTCTGGCCCTAAGAGTCAAAGTACTCTTCCACTCCATTTGGGAGTCCGCTACCCACAATAATCTCCTTCGGCGATCTCCCCTTCGGAAATCGGGAAATCGAAATTCGCGATTTCGCAAATTCTGTGAGCGCAGTCACATGCAACTCAAAACTCCGAACCCCGATGGTCAACGGGTCAACCCTTTCGGATATCGAGATTTTCCCTATCGGGGAATCGGCACATGAAATGTCGTAATTCACTTACACTATGAATCCCCGAACCCCGAACTCCGATATGTCGATGTGCTTCCACCTGTACTCCACTAGCAACCGCGGTCCCACATGCCATGTCACTTTGGGATTTTGTGGATCGCGAATCCACGATGAAAAAATTCCTTGACGTCGAGAACCCCGATTCTTCGAATCCCGATTCCCTGAACCCTGACTCCAAGGGATCCTTTGACGTGTGTCCCACAAATCGACGATTGTGATTATATTGAGGAATCGCAGGTCGCGATTTCACCGGTCGCAGTTCTTTTGCCTCGCAAAACCCCGAATCCCGACTCCTCGGGATCTTGCGCCACGTGTCCCCGTTCTGATCGACGGCTCCCGTTGATTCGGGGAATCACAACTCACAATTTCAATGAGCATGAAACTCTTGCCTCGTCAAATGCCGAAGCCAGATATGCCGATATCTGATGGTCGGTTCCCTTCTGCACCTTTGGGCTAACTCCTGCGCAACTTCTCCACGATCCGACGATCAACGGGATTTCACGATTCTATCTTACGAATCTGGGTCGTTGATTCTCCTCCTTGGAGATTTCTCTGCTCCCAGCTCCCTCTGGACGTAAACCTCATCTATGGCCCAAATCTCCTCTTCAGGCCGATATGACGGCTGCTATGCTTCACCGAGCTCTCCTGTATATTCTTCCCAGGCTTGGAAGAACTCTTCGTCCCCAAAGGCTTGGACCTTTGCATTTCTTCTCCTCTGCGAACCCTCAATAGGAGTCTCGTTGATACGCGTAAAAGTGCTTCCCTTCCTGAGCTTTTGTCCTCAAATCCTAAACGGATTCTTTGATTCCTGCGCTCCTGCAGAGTCTCTACGCATACACGGCACTGTCTCTCTTAAGCTTCAATGAATACTCAGACCCCTTGGGGAATTTTATCTTTCTTCTCCCTCAGATGGAGAATATCGATGCCTCATGGCACTCTTCCAACTCAAGCAACCTATTGCTGAGTTATCTGGGTATTCAGTAACCCAGTGAAATCCCCCTCAGTGGATGCTTCCTTCAGATGATAGAAATCAATGAGTTCCTTCCTCCTCGTGTCTGTCTACAATCTTCCTCAACGCCCTCCTGGCGGAGCTTCGCTGCCACAGAACACTCAACAGTTACGCTTTCTCCTTTCACTTACATGCTTCGCTCGACATCCTCCAGACGGAGCTCCTCAGAATCCTCGACAGAATTCTGGTCTCTCTGAACTCACAGCAGAGTTCTTTCCTCTGTGCACTTCTGTACACACGCTCGATACCCTCTTGGTAGAGCTCCTACAGAACTTCTCAAAGGTTTTGTCGACAACAGTGTCTCAGCTACACTGCCTTGACTATTGAGGTGTTCAGTAACCCCGAAAGTCTTCCCTCNTTCCTCTGTGCACTTCTGTACACACGCTCGATACCCTCTTGGTAGAGCTCCTACAGAACTTCTCAAAGGTTTTGTCGACAACAGTGTCTCAGCTACACTGCCTTGACTATTGAGGTGTTCAGTAACCCCGAAAGTCTTCCCTCTGTATGAATTGTTGACTTCAAGGCTGGTGCTCTTAGCACGTCTTTGTCTGACTCCTCATGAGTTTAGAAGTGCCCCCTTAGTGCACTGGTATTCAGAGTCTCAACACTCTGTCACACCCTCATGGCATGAAACCTCAAAGACCTATCAAACTTGAAATCAAACCAAACCCCTGCAAATACATAATAACAATACACAATTGCACCATATATTGAACATACACATACAGACATGCATATAATGACAGACTGGTGCAGGAAAAACTGCTCTATATTAATAATGGCAAATGCCTGTATATTTTACAAGGTGTTCCTGAGCTCTCCCTCGGCTCTCCTTTTCTACATGTATACCTCGTTTCAAAATGAGATCTGAATATCTCTTTTACCTGAGGGGCTCTTAGCGCTTCCCTCCAGGATTTACCTACCCTATTGATTTAATCTCAATGACTGTCTAGTCCAGCGTATGGATCTAGATCTCATCCAATCTACAATAAATGCCTATCTTATCTACAACCTGCGCAAAGGCATAGATTTCCTGGCTCAATAGCCTAAGCCATTTAATTACATTCAATACAAACATGAATGAGGTTGCGCCTCCTTTTCAGCACATGAATGCATGCGCACTGATGTGGCTGGCTGGCTGCATTGGAGAGATGCTCCTGCATCAGACCACAAGGAAGAGGAGACTCTGATAGTTCTTGTAAACTATTGATTGGGATCATGCACACAATGGGTATGTCAAGGAAAAATAGTTAGTCTAGATAACAAGACAACCATGTGGATACAAATCCAAAAACTGCACAGATAAGTATTGTGCCAGATTATGAAATTTTTCTTGGAAATTTTATGCAACAGTCAAATGTTTTCGCATGAGACTGTGATTAATGTGCTTGTTGTCCAAGAACTATTGAAGGTATGTGACGAAGATTAAGAGTCTGAAAAAGGACCTGACCAAGAAATAAGGTCAAGACTTTTGAAGTGGATGAATGAGAAAGGCATGGCAGGTGTGACTGAGAAAGAACACCAAGGAAGGTGTTTCATTTAAAAGGGAGGGGATTGTAACACCCCTGTTTCCCCCAACTTGTAATTAATCATTAATTAGGATTGTCGTGTTGTGGCATGGGAACAGTGTAAATGTATTATTGTTTAATTGTCAATAACTGACTATGGGGGTGAATCCTTGAATTTACTAGCCATGATATCACTAGAGGAAAGAACGTGAAAATGATAAGAGAACAGTTAATAAGAAAAGGACCGGTGGTTGAACCCTCAACCACCCCCATGAATAGAAGCATGGTCTAGCTGCAAAAGGACAGCTTGAAGTACCATAGAGTTCGGTAGACCCATAATGACATGGGTTTCCTTCTGACATGAGGAAACAGGATAGGAGGGATGTGTGTGCAAGGCACGAAAGGGTATGTAAAGAGAAGAGTGGAGAATGCGAGGAACACTCCAGCGGAGAACAAGTCAAAGGCCACGAGCTTGATGCTGAGGAAGCATCTAAAAAAACTCGTAGAGACCATGACAAAGAGGGATATATTTGAGAGTATGCAAATAACAGGACCTGAGCAGAAGGTCATGAGCTTGATGCTGAGGAAGCATCTGATAAACCTCACAGAAGACGTGAAAGAGAAAGGATCCATGAGAATTGGCATAAATTCGTTGGTGATATCATGGCTTGGCATGGGGGTGGCCAGAGCGCTGAGAATGAATTCCTTTGAGCCTATGGTTGGGTGGAGGACAAAAATCTATAGTCAGTTAGTTGGATACAACCTATAATAGATAAGTATTCTCTTATCTTGTGTATTTAAGCGGTAATTGTGAATTTAAGTTGGATATCCTATGAATGTTGTTGGGATGGGCATGCTTTCTTAATGGTTATAATGTATCCCTTCAATTCTGCCTAATTGTGTATTTAATAAAATAAGGAATTATCTGGCATGTACACATAAATGCCTGAGCCCTGTGGTGGCTCAAGTTAAAATAAATAAACTGTGAATTTGTTGACCTTGGGCATATCCTCACGTTTGCATGTTGACACTCCCAATCATTCGGAGTCTCCTAGAAGAAGAAGTTGTTTTAGCTCGGGAAGGATAGCTAGATTCAATTATCGAAAGGGAAGATCCTTTCATTAGGAAGATGAACAGATGAGATTAGTTCAGGATGACATGAAGTTCTCCACGATCACAGGATCTAGAGAAGGAATGCAAGCGTTAACCCTTAGATCCCTTCGAAATTCACAGGTCCAATGAATTGAGAATATCCATTGTACAGAAGGTGAATCCCCTGAAGTCTCGAATTTAGTCAGGGCCGTAGATCTGAGGATGCCCAGGAACCATCTCGACCATCATATCTATGATATAGTCATCCTGGAGTTGACCACTTTGGGAGGATAGAGGTTTGGTAATGCAAAAACACCCGAAGTCCCGAAGTTAATGTGGACCGTGGATCTAAGGACCCTTCGAGATCCCTCATGACCGTTCGATTGTGGGGACGTGTGTATTACATTGAGATCATGTTGGGGGCCATGTGTCGAGTGATGGCACTGTTAGGTGTCCCTCTCGGAGTAGCACACAATGGGACCCAAGGGACTCTTGAACGAAAGTTACAAGTCGTATATCTTTGGGGTCGTGTAGATACCCTCAAAACGTCAGATTAAGGCTGTGGTCAGCCCAAAGTTGACCGACTCCAGAAGAAAAGAGGAGTTTGCATCGCAAAAATCCTGAAGAGACGAAGCATATCTAATTCATCCAAGCCAAATGGACAGGTGTCCTCAAATACTGCACTCCAAAGAGAAGTCAATCCAGGGGAATCAAAGTGTGAAGGCATGAGGATTTCTGAAGGTCAAAGTCTCTAAGTAATCCCAATCATCTGTTGGAAGGGACGCATGGCAAAAGATCTGTCATTTCGGAGGAAAGTCACTCCGGGAGAAAAGGGAGTGTGTTGAACAAGAAATTTTGAAGGCCAGAGAGTCGAAGTTCATCTGAGTCGTCCGTCAGCTAAGGACATTTGTCAACATATCTTCCACTTCGGAAGATAGCCACTTCGGAGGAAAAATTGAGTCGCGTGAGTTGAAAACTCCCGAAGCCCGAACTCCCGAAGTAAATCATGATCGTCGATTTGAAAGGGACACACGTTAGTAGACCACAGAGTCTGAAAGTGTGAACTCTGGAGGAAAGGAAGTGGAGCGTTGACAAGAAGTCGTCTGAAGCTCTAAAGGTAAGGAATCATTCTGGTTGTCCATTGTCAGAACATGTGGAGACTGGAGATTTACTCCGAGTGAAAGTCACTCGGGAGGAATTGAAGAGTAAAGGCACAAGAATTCTCAAACGCTGAAGTCTCAAAGTAGATCACAGTCGTTGATCATAAGGGACATGTAGTGCTTGATCTGTAACTCCGAGTATGGAGTACTTCAAGGAGAAAATAATTTGGAGCGTTTGAACTACCAAATGTCGAATTCTTGAAGTGAATTAAGGCCATCAAAATCTCTGAGGACACGTAGCGTCAGATTGTGAACTTTGGAGATTTGCCACTCCAGAGGATTCGCGTGGTGGTTTTCTTGGCACCTGTTGTCTTGGCGTCTGGTCATATGCGAGTATAGATGGATGGAAGAACCCAAAGAACTTGGGAGAGGATATATGTCAGCTCTAAGCTCGGTTCTGAGCATGGAGACCATGGATGAAAAGCTCTGGAGGAGCAAAATTGAATAGAGACCCCGAATGGGGGTTTTGATTTTCTTAAGAAAAATGAAATTTTGGTGCCTCACCATGGGCGTGTTACATAGATCCACTTTGTTGCCACGTGTCCACATATAATAGGTCTTTACTGCCATGTGTAATTGGGAGGTGTGTCCAAAATAAAGAGAAGTAGTATTTAAATGAAATGATATTAAAAAATGGCAGAGTTACGGGAATAGAGGAGGTAGGTGAGGAGATAAAGCTAGGTAAAAATGACTAAGTATGAGGTAGGGATGCGAGTTACAGGGGTAGGGAGACGTGAGAAAAGATAAGTAATGCAGGTGATAAGTCACGAGGTTTGTGAGACTAAGAGTGGAAGGTGGAAATGAGAGTAAAAAATAAAGTAAGTATAGGACTCAGTAAAAACCAAGTGTAAAATTCAGTAAAATAAGTAAGTCTTGAAGGGTGCAATTTGGGTAATGTGAAAGATGGTTCTGCAAATTGAGGGTCGCAAGATTGCGGGTTGCGGGACACAAGACATAGGGAAAAAAGGTAAATGAAGAGGAATTTTGTCTCGCATCTGCAGTGGAAGACTTAGTGTAAAAAGAGTAAACGTGATAAGTCATAAAAAAATGACTAAGTGTTGGGGAGGTAAATCACGTAAGTATGAAAATGTAAGACGAAAATGAAAAATGGATGTAGAAATAATGAAAATGAATAAGTGGAAATGGAAAATGGAAATGAATTATGAAAATGAATGTGGAAATGAATTATGAAAATGAACGTAGAAATTATGGAAATGACTAAGTGATGGGTATTTTGAAAATTAACTAAATGGATAATGAAAATGGAAATGGGTAAGTATGGAAATGGTCTAGAAGATTGGAAAAATGCATAAGTATGGAGTATGGGGAGTAGTCCTAATTGCAGAGGAGTGTCAAGTGTTATCGCTCTCTGATATACAGAAGGGTTTCCAACAATGGTACTCAGCCTAATCATTCATGACACCAACTAAAGAGGATAGACCGTACCCTTGGCCATACTACCTAATACCTTGGTACGTGAGAGTGATCTCCTCAGGGGGTTTTTTCAATGTACTTTAGTAATAGGATGGTCGCAGCTTTATGTAAGGATGGTTTTAGGTGTGCATAAAGGGATTCCAACATACCATAAAGTACATGGAAGACAATTTTGTATACATGTTTTGTTTGATGTGATACTCCTTAAAGGGGTACCAACATAGGTTACAAGGGTGTCCAAAAAGGTGACATGACTTGTTTTTATGCCTTCCTAGACCATAATTTTACCCACCAAATTAAAAATCTATGTGTTATTTAAAGATGCCATAACCATTGTCTCTATCCTTAAAAAAATGCTAAAATCTAGAGACAAGTTGTTGAGAAAGAGTTGTAACACCAATTGTAGTGTTCCTTAACCCTAATACTTGAAAAACAAACTATGTATATAGAGAATATAATTGTAGAAAATATGTAACGTTCCCCAGCTTGACTGAGGAACATTACTAGAAGAATACACATAAAAAAAAAATTATACTACCATATCCTATAGCTTACAATCTACAAGAAGACACACAAATTTAACCACTTGTTGATATTGTTATTTAAATGCAGCTACAACATGATAACTAACATGAATGCAGCTAATAAATTCATTACAACAAAATATAATTCATTCTTATAAATAGAGTAAAAATCACAACAATTAACTCATAAAATAACTCAAAAACATAGATAAACACTTATATTTTTAAAACAATTGTGTAACCAGTTGCTTGGTATGGACCTTCCACCCAACCATAGACTTGTTGTTCCATATATCAATAGTAACTCACCCCTGATTTTGGGTTAGGAATCCACAAAAGAGGGCATCTCTCACTATCACTCATAACTTAGATAATCCCACAACCCACTGGCATTCTCCTACATCCATCCTAAATTTCCTCCACTCGAACTACCCAACCCAAATAATGTACCCCTTCATTTATATTAGTCCATTGGGCATCCCATTTGTTTATTAGGGTCTCTCTAGCACAAGTAACCAGGAATCTCACTACTAGGAACTCAAGGGAACTCACTGCTAGGAAAACTACCATGAAAACAACAACAAAAACAACAAGCTTATTGTTGCAATGCAACTCACACATGAGTTTTCTCTTGGCCCAACAACTTGTTATTATGCAAGCCTGACAACTTGCTTCTTCAATATTCCACTCCAAAAATGCTCCAGAATTCGCCCTCCATTGTTGCTTCAGCTTCAGCACACTTCTTCATGTTGTCTGCGATATGTTCATGCAAAAACTTGATTGTCTAAAACTTCCCCCCTCTAGCCATACAAATTTCCTCCCTTTTTTCCCTTTTCCTTTACTTACACTCTTCCACAATATGATTTTACTTTTCCCCCATGCCCCCAATAACTATGGTATGTGACTCCTCACACACACCCTCTTACATGTATTCAATTATTGGCTTTGGGAACACTCAACAACAAAATAAAAGGTTCACTCAAAACATTAAAATCGGGAAAAAGGATTTGGAAATTAAACTCATGAATTAAAACCTCCTTTCTAGACCCCTCCTCTCTTGTGGATTAATCAATCCCCAAACTATGTTCATGTCCCCCAACAGATGGCATCACATTTTATTTATTAAAATTGAGAAACAAAATT
>ML791741.1:360202-389298 GCA_009831015.1 Picea engelmannii | reverse complement strand
ATGGCCTCTTGGACAGTGGGGAAAAAATGAAATGTTGCAAGCAACTCCATTATGAGACATATGATCATACATATGAGGTGGTCTTGTTTATCTTATCCAACATAATTTCAAGCTCTAGTCGATGGAAATAACCAATTAGAAGCAGGTCTTTGGGTTTGAGGGTCAACTTTCAAGACTTGAATTGGATTCTGCTTATGAACAACAATGATCTCTCATAGCCTTTAAATCTCCATTGTTGTTTTTTTCAACACAACACAAAACTTTTAGTGATTATATTAATAAATCTTATGCTTAAAATTTACCAAAATAACATCCCCATTAGTGCCAAAAGGAGCAATTCTATTGATAAGAATAAATCCATTTTGTTATTCTTCTAATCAATTCCTCCTAGGGGTATGAGGGTCCCACTCCAATTTCTTAATTTTGAATCATGTCTCTAATAACCAATGTCACATAGTTCCCCATCCATTTCCTCCCTCTGCTAATGTGTTTTGCCCTCTTTCAAAATATATTCTTATATATTATCTAAAAGATTGTTTGGGTAGGAGATGTAACTAAAAAACACATAACTTCACTTTATATATATATATATATATAATACTTAATTAACTTTATCCATATTTTATTATGATCTTAAATTGTATTTCGTATTTTCATGATAGTTGATCTTCCTATGTTTTGGGATTTAGGTATGTAACAATAGTTCACATGGAATTGTATTCAAAAAATGCATTATTGTGTAGATGGAGAGCTTCACCTTGAGTGATTGTTATTTAATTAGCTCTTAGATTGAGTTTATGTATTAGAAATTAGGAAGAGTAATTAGAAATATATTAGGTTAGATCCATCTTAACCCAAAATTGATCAAATTCATCTGGAATGATTAAATCTCTCGAGGTGTAAACCTTTTTACCGTGCAAAAACTTATGGAAATTTTTTCCCCTTGAAGGATTTGATCCCTCTTCCCACTTGACAGATCCAAAGCTAAGATGAATCTAGGTGTGTTCTAGGGTGAATAATAAGGCATTTCTCATCAAAATTGTGAAGAGTTTTACTTAAAGGTTGATTGAGTATTATGCCAATTCTCTTTGATACACCTTCAAAATAATTTCTCTCCAAATTAAATTTAATTTAATATTAATCTCTATGAGATACCAAAATTGGTCACCAATAATGTTTAAAACATACAAAAAGGGAGCCCTGAATTAAAAAGATGGGAAGTGTGTGGAAATATTGGCTTCATGGAGCACTCTTCATAAATTTGCAAAAAAGAAATTTTGTGCATAAACCATCAAAATCCTGCATCAGATTGTTCACAAGAATAGGTGAAATCACGCAATTATTGTCTCCTAAAAGCAAATTCCTCATTTTATAAGATTTTGAAGTTGGGCTAGTGTGCCTCAATCATCTCATACTACTATGGAAGAAGACTTTCATTAGGCAAATGAGAAACCTAGTTAATTTAACCCCTAGAAAAATAAAAAAAAGCCATACAAAGCAATTTGAGAATGGAGCAACAAATATCAATAACAAAAGCTTGTTTTCTTCCATGAGGCAAATGAGAAACCTAGTTAATTTAACCCCTAAAAAGAAAAAAAATCCATGCAAAGCAATTTGAGAATGGAGCAACAAATATCAATAACAAAAACTTGTTTTGCTATGAACAAATATCACATAACTATGCAAATTGGGTTCATAAATGAATAATAGATAATCAAAGTATTGCTCTGCCATAGATCACCAACAACATGGAAATTATCATGTGGAAGTAACCTAGTATATGGGTGTAGGAAAAATATTTATATTGTTATGAGGCATCATCACAATACTATGTTACTCAAATTTGTTCGACATAAGTTGTCACCATCATGATGTTGACATTGTTCATATTAGTTATGCCATGAATATCATGACAACATAGTTTCAAAAACAAATAACTATAATGGTGGAGATCGACTTAGAAGCCAACAACATGAAAGTTAAGTTTTTTTTACCATTGTTTTAATGTTACACTATTATTGGGTTTAATAAGCATATTGATTTTACGCTCAAGCATGATGGCATTACTACAACATAGGCCTGATAATTTGGACACAATGAAATCACAAACTATGGGTGCTTGAGATATGTGTAGGATTGGATTATAAAACATCCAAAGATACACACTAGTGATGGGATAAATTAATACACATTTTTTTTACGTTTTTCCATTCATTCGGTTTTACTCGATATCATGTTAAGATCCAACATGACGCAATCTCGAGCGATATTGCTCTTTTCTTCAACATATATCGCCAATAGCAGGAATGATAATATGTGAGCTTACATCGATAAGGGTATGTTCCACTAATTGATTGTGTTTGTTAGAACATGATGCTACCTATTCTCAAGAAGTCCAAGTTTTTTTGCATTATAACTCACATCTAAGGCATATAGATTGAGTTGCAACTTATGGTTAGTGTCCATACATTGAAGTGCAATATATACTCAATCACACAACCCAATAGTGGAGCGGCTTATGAAGAATTGTGTTCTTTCCTTGAAGGGTTGCAACTCATCTATGTAATAGACCTCCTACCAATTTCATTTTGTCTAGTGAATTTGAAAATGGTTACATTGTTGCTAAGAAATAGTGATTTGTTATGCGGTAGGTCACATTATGCAATCACATTATATGTTAGGGGCGTGAAGTAGTATATTTAAAATATATTATAGTAAGTGTTATCGTATATTTCATTTATTGCATTTGCACGGATTCACGTTCACAAATTACCTTTGAAAAATAATGGCCAATAATAAGTGTTATATTCACAATTTTGTGTTATCTTCCTTTATGTTTCACAACTCTCTCAACAAACATGAAATCCTTTTTCCTTTTCAAAAACTAAAAAATATCCAATGCCAACCAAAAATAAATAAATAAAAATACAACACCTTATTTTTTGTAATTTATCCATCTCAACTTCCTTTAATGTTTCTTTCTCTACTTTATAAAATGTACTAATTAAATTAAATTAAAAATCAATATAAAAATTAGACAACATGACCATGTTTATTTACACAAAATGCTAAAACATTAAACATTATTAAAATTTGAAACTTAAGTTTGGACACCATAATCTCCAAAAACAACCAAAATGTTATTAATTCGAAGAAAATGATAAAAATCAGAAATAACTTTCAACTCCCGAAAAAAATGATAAAAATCAGAAATAACTTTCAACTCCCGAAAAAAATGTTATTAATTCCAAGAAAATGATAAAAATCAGAAATAACTTTCAACCAAAAAAAACTTGCATACCCATAAACCCAATGCAAAACATTCATAATGAGAAATAGCATAGCTAAAATATAATTTAAAAAATCTAGCTATCATATTAATATGAATCATTATCTTTATAAACTTGCTACTATATACATTTGGATCCAAATTCTTCCCTTTGTTTTTATATGGATCATTATCTTTATAGACTTGCTACCATATACATTTAGATCCAAATTCTTCCCGTTGTTTTTGTCTCTTTCTCAAATAGAACAACTTAACAACCCAAACTCCCGTTGTTTTTTCTAAGGGGTTGTGAGCCAAATAAATGAAGGCTATTGTAGTGCACTCACTAAAAGTCTAAGTGACTACACTTAAATGTATAAGTAGAATAATAGTCTAAATATAGGTATGTGAATAGAGAAGGTCTGAAAAAAATTGTTAAAGGAAAGCACATATGTGAATGTGTGTGAGAACTTAATTGGTTTATCTGAGAATGCCTTTATTTGAGAGTGTGCTTTGGCTTTAAAATATTTTTGCTAAATGGTTTGCACGAAAGAGACCAGTGGCATCATTGTAATTATCATTTTCTTCTCATATTTCTGTTACTTGGCTTCATTATTATGGTTTTAATACTGGGCTTCATTATTATGGTTTTTATTTGGCTATTACGATTTGCATAGATTTTAGTTTTATAGACGTTTATGTTGTTAATGTAATTATGGAAGGCTTTATCTATAATCTTCGTTACATTGAAATTTGGTTTGTTATATTGAAATTTGGTTCGTTAATATTTCATATTCTGACATTTATATATTTATATAAATAATTTGACTAAGGAAATTATTTAAGGAAATCACATATTAACATAAAAAAAATCTAAAATATATTCAAAATATTAAAGGGAAATAAAGATCAAGTTCATAAAACAAGAGTTTAAAGGTGCACATCAAATATTGAATCCATCGTGACAAGTCCAAGTATAATTATAGACATGGTTTTGGGGAGAAGAATCTGAAAAAAAATATATCCTTGATATCCAACATGTGTGCATAACTATATCCATGCCACATGCCAATTCATAATGCAAGTCATAAAAAAAAACACATAATTAAACATATAAAATGTCAACTAAGATCAATGTTTTTATTTGATTATAAATTAAAATAAACAAAAAAATGATAAATACAATCAATTGACAATTGAATGAAGCATTACAAGTTATGATGAACCGGAAAAAAAAGAAGGAAAAATGATACTAAGAAAGAAATTAACCAAATATTACAAGGTTCTCGTGATGAAAGAAAAACAAAAGACCAAACAAAAATGAGTAAAGAGTTCCATAATGATCGCAAGAGTGTCAGGGAGATGGGAGGATTGTAGTAAGGGTTTGCACCCATAAGTTAAATCCAACTGTCATGTCCTCGAGAAAGGAAGGTTTAAGAGGCCAACAACCCTACAAGTCACAAATTTGAGGGTTACAAATCAAAAGAGTAGGAATAATTGTGGTTTCCCCTAAAATCTAAAGTTTCAAACACAATGCAATAAAAGAAACAAGGAAATAAATCATAATCCAATCATCGCAATGATGCAACAAACACCATAAGAACATATATGTAAATGAATACCCACTTTTAAATCTTTCAATCTATAGAATTAATAGTAAAATAAGAAATAGTGCCCCAGAGCAGGATGATGTTGCAATACTTGAACCCTTAATTGAATTGGTGGAGCAACCACCACACATGGAGGAGTATTGCTCCAATAGGAAGGAAGGAAGTGTGACATGAATGGAAAATATGTCCATAAAGGATCCATTTATCATAATATACTCAACCAATAGAAACATCATATTTATGGTTTAGATGATGTGGCCAACCTCAACTTAAATGGAACCAACAACAACTCTCCATAGGATCCAAAATATCCTTAGATGTTAATTAATCTTTAATACACATAAACATCTAACATGATTTCGAAATAATAATGATCACTTTGAATTTTTGCATAATACATATGAATTCACTTATCTATCCAAAATCACTTAAATGATAAATAAGTTGCAAGATAATTGAGCGAAATAGAACAAGAATAATATAACACATACACGAGTTTGTTAACAGAGTTCACCCAACTTGGGCTACGTCTTTGGGTCTGCTTCCAATTGAGATCGCTTTATTGATGCTCAAATGCTTGTGTTTTTACAATGACCTTTTAACTCATTGGTCAAACTCAAAAACAGAGTGCACCATCGAATTCCTCTCGAAATTCTGAGAAAACTGAGTATAAACACCCTACACTTTCCTCAAGGAACCCTTTCGCACGCATTACGATGCAAACTCAAAGTCAAGATACCCTTATGGCATGAACTTCGATGCACATATGCATAGTTTGGACATGCATTTCTAAAAATCATACTCTGTGTACCATGTCTCAGTCCGGGCATCGATTTAAATAGAGCGCAGACCCTAACCTCCATACTCAACTGTAGGCAACCTTAACTAGAGGTTTGTTGGCATTCTTGAATAAAGGGCACCTTTGGCGCAGTGTTTAAGGCGTTAGTATAATGGGGAGGAGGTCACAGGTTCGAGCCACCAGAACTCTCCCCTTTTGGTGCCTTTTTATAACCGTGGTATATGGTTTGTTAGCCCCACAAATATAGGGTGTCGGTTACATCGTATTTCATATGAACCTTGGGTCGAGGGCTTAGCCCTCACCCCTTTTTTCAGTCGACAAAACCTTAACATAAATTTAAATGTACTATATGTCATATGATTATTAATTCATAATGTTTGTCCTAGTGGTAAGGTGTGGAAATGTTGGGCATGAGGTTGAGGGTTCGACTCTGGTCGACCCACAAAATTTTTGATAAACCATAGCCATGAGAGGCCATTGGGAGACTGCCACGTGGTGGTCTCTCATTAGTCCACCTGAGCTTGTACAAACTTGCCACGTGTCGAGATATGATTGGTCCACCTATACTCGTACATTTTCACTATCACCTTGTCAACCCAATTGTACCGATGTATACGAACATACCACGTGTCACCCCCCCTTTTGGCCTTTTGACCTTGTTTGACCAAATTTTTGACTGGTCATAACTTTTGCATACGAACTCTATTTGAGACAATTTTTGCATCATTGGAAAGAACTTGTCGAGCTCTTCACAATGAATTTTGTTTTGAGAACATTTGAGATGATAAAATTTTGAGAATTTTTGGCTCCTCCAAGATCTCTATGAGCGTTTTGGATCCTCCTGGATCATTCCTCCTCATTGGAAACCTTTTGGACCACTAAAATTCTTGATTACTCAACAACTAAGTGAGGGTAAAGCTCCCTCGCCTTTCCGATCTCAATCCACTTTTATTTGCTTGGTTTTACTCCTTTAAGACCAACTCAATGATATTCCACATCACCTCATTGTAAAGTCTTGATCCTTCTGTCAATAATAACATCTTCCTATAGCTCGTCTAAATATCCTGGAACGTAATAATCAATTGTCGGAACCTAGATACTTTCATCTTCATCCATAATCATAGGAGGCTCATAAAGTTTCAAATTCTCAACATTTACCACTGAATACATTTGCATGTAAGATGACAGATCTAAGTGAAAGGCATTAATACCAATATTCTCCAAGATATTGAATGGAACATACCGGATTGGCTTGATTTTTTTACCTTCACCCTTCATTCTATCTTTGTTGATATGTAACCATACTTGATCACTGACTTTAAAATGATGATCAACTTGATGTTTTTCATGTCTTGCCTTATACTTGGCTTGGCTCTTCTCCAATTGTTCTTGTACTACCTAATGTACCTGTTGGATCCTTTGAATGAACCTCTTAGCTTTATCTATATCATCTTGTCCATCCTCTTTATTTGCTTTTACGAAAGAAAACTCCATAGGTTATTTAGGCAAGTACCCCAAACATACTTCAAAAGGAGTTCTCTGAGTAGAATAATACATGGCACGATTATAAGCATGATGTACATAATGCAATTGTTCATCCCACAATTTAGGATGTTTACTGCAGTATCCTCATAACAAATGTACCATTGTTTTGTTTACCAACTCTGTCTGTCCATCTGTTTGTGGATGAAAATTTGTGCTCTTCTTCAACTTAGTGTCCATCAGCTCCCATAAATGAGACCAAAACTTTGCCAAGAATCAACAGTCTTGATCTTGACATAATAGATCTAGGCAGTTGTTGGCACATGGGCAGACTCAGGGTTCAACGCTTCAACAACGCACCAACAAAACCCTAACTACTGGCCCTTTCGGCAACACCTGCGAAGCAAGCGAAGTCTCACCCGAGGTAGAGGCAGGGGGGGGTTACATGACTCAAGTGTCAATAACCAAGCTGGGACACAAAGTACTTGGAAACAACACACAATAATTCATTTATTCACATCACAGATCGAACCCTAAGTATAGGTCGACGCAATAACAATGACAAAATATACATTGCACTTAGCATCAGAAGTTAGATCTAACACATCCAATATAGACAAAATCACTAAGCATTCATAGATCTATCCATCATTCATAATAGTCAATGTACTAAACATATCTACAGCACAAAGCAAACCATCAACACATGATATACGTGGTTCACCCCAGTGTGGGGCTACATCCACCAACTACTTCTTCTTCTTTATTAGTCTTCAATCTCTTACATTCATCTGCTCCTGTGCACTAATCCATAGAGCCAAGCTTCACACTGGACAGGTGATCTGCGTACTGCGCACTAGATCCACCTTCCCAAAATTGGGTCAAGGCATAGATCCAACTCCTCTATGAGGCACAGAGCCTTACATGCATGGTATGTTGCACAAAGCAACCCATAACTACTTGCCTCTTGCACTTAGCTAGATACTACTACTTCACTTGCACTAAGCACCAAGCACACTTCTACATTAAATCCTTACATATTTATCCTTTTACAAAGAGGCCTAATCATGGGTAAACCCATGGGCCGACATCTCATAACCCATTACATAAACCCTAATGAACCCCTTGTTGGGTCCACAAAACAAGTGATATCCCGTGATCTCAGCTCTGCTTGGGAACTCCATCTTCGACCAGCCCATCGATGTCCAAAAAGAGGTCAAACCCGACCAATGTTTCCTCAAAACTTGGTTGAGGGCCAACAGGCCCCCAACACTCACCTGTGACTCGTCCTGAGTCACTCAGATCTGGGCAACACTGCTTTGAAGGCCTCGAGTTGCCTCGACCTGCTGCTTCACCTGAGCCTCCTGCTCAATGAGCTCCTGGAGTACTTGCTCAGTAATAGGCCCTTCCAGGCGTTGTTCCATTGTTGCAACCACTTGGTCTAGCTACGAGCCTTGTCCTTCGATCTCTTCAAACATCGTCCAGGCTTCATCCTGCACCGATTGTAGCCTCTGTGTAACTTCCATTATTCTGCCCTGGATGGCAGTAATCTATTGTTGGGTCGTGTGTTGTTCTTGTGATCTCTTCATTCTCTCGACTGCAGTGAACGACTTCATCTACACTTGAACTGTCAATTCCTGTTGTTGTGCCTCTTGTAGTTTTGCTTCCAACTTTCTAAGCTCTAGGTCTTTCGTGAGGCATTCGTAGGTCTGCGTGATTCTGTTTCTTAGCTGCTTGCATTCTGAGGCGAGGATTTTGATCCTTTCCACTGCGCTCTTAGTGGCTTCCTCCCTCTGATTGTGCACTTCCTATTGAGTCCTAGGTACTTCTTGAAGCTCCAACTCCATTACCCTTTCTTGAAGTCGTTGGATGGCCTCAACGAGCTTCGTCACTTGGACCTCAACTGCCTCATGTTCCTCCTGTGCCAAGCCTGGCATAGAGCAAAGTGCTTTTCTCATAACTTCCTTGACTGCAGTCTGCTCTACGAGCAACTGGTCCTTTTCCCTTTGTATTTGCGCTTTGTCTCCCTCGAGCATCGCCTGGAACTCATCTCTCTCATTTTCATACGTAGTTACATAGTACCGCGCAACTCATAGTTGCTCCAAAAATTATTCTTTCTCTTTCTTCATGGCTTCTCTGGCTTGTTCCTTTTCTTCTTGGACTCGCTAAAGTTGAGCCTTTGTTGCATCTGTCAATCTGCAAAGTTGGGCTAGCTCATCCCCCAACTCTACAGTCTCTGACATGGAGGGCGCAGTAAGTATTGCACGGCTAACTTGAATAGCTCGTTGTATCTCCTTCATCTCTTTCTCAACTCTTGCATACAGCTCTTCTTGCTTCGTTCCATATCTTTGTAATAGGTCCTCATATGCATCCTCCATTGCTCCACAGGAACTATACTATTGTCATCCTCTATGAGCATAGCCTCTAGCTAGGGCTTACTTGTGTGGGTCTTCTTTCTTGGCGAGGGTTTCTGCGGAGAACCCTTCCTCTTCTTCGATGTTTATGTCTTGGTAGGTTGGTCCTTCAGCGATGTAGCTTCGCCTTCTCCTTGCTTTTCTCCTTCTTCCCCTCCTACTTCTTGATTTACTTCATCTCCTCCTCCTCCTGTGGGTGAGCCAGGCCCACTTTCCTCCGAGGCGTTGTCCTCTTCGTCAGTCTCTATGTATTGGACTTCCTCCTTTTTCTTCTTCTTCTTCACGCTGGTCTGTCTGACATGCTCAGCCCGGGTGACCAAGGGGCTTCCGATGATGTCAGGGTCGGAGAGTTCTGCATCATCGACCGGTACAAGGAAATTTGTAGGCCACTCCTTGGTGATCTCCTCCATATCTTCGTCAGTCAGCTTATGGTAGGACTGTAATTGATCCTTGCTCTCATCCCTGCACACGGTGATATAAATGAAATGTCGATCTGCACGTAACTTAGCTAATGGTTTGTACTGGTGCAATGTTCGTGGAGTCATGTGAGGGAATGATTCTATGGCAACCTTCAGCTGCTAATAGTAGGTGTGGAACACTGTGTTCGATTGCCACTACTTTGACATGTCGTTCATGTACCATAGAGTGGAGAACTTCGCGGCCAATGGCTCCAAAGGTTCAATCTTCGAGAAGGCAGCTCCTTCCGGCATTTTCCAAGAGACAAATGCGATCAACACCAACAACCAACTGAAATGGAACTCATATCCTTGATCCTACGCTTCGCGACAGTCTTTCTCAAGCTCGTTGACGAGGTAGCTCGCCCAGTTCATTTGCATCCCCTCCACGCACTTTCCTGCGAGGTCCACCATGAACCTGGTGACCTGCGTGGGGCGTTTATTTCTGACAATCTTGCCAGCTATAAGTTGGCAAGCAAGGCACACTGCGCCATCTTGGATAGAGGCTACCTTGTAGCCTCACTTTCCCTTCTCAACTTCATTGTATGCCTCCTTTATGCATTGTGTCATGGAAAGATCTGAAGTCTTCCCTGGGTAGAACTATTGAGGGTCGGGTCCCTGAATGCTCAGTCAAGTGATCAGGTGGATCAACATCGGATCCACAATAATGCGCTTGTTGAGCCACAGATATCCTCTCTGATAGCACGACAAGATGAGCTTAACGCAAGCATTAACCTTCTGATGTCAGCCAAAGTGAGGAATGTTCATTATGTTTAGTATCATGGCCTGTGCGAGCTCCTTAATCCACGACTGGGAGACTATGTAAGGCTTCTTCGTAGTCATCTTCATCAAATATCTATGAGGCGCGAGCATCAGGCAGTTCTTTCTGTCACTGAGATTGAAGTCGATGTTCTTCAATGCTGGGATCTATCCCAACTGGCTTCCTTCTATGCGTATCCCCTTTGGGATGTACACAGTGATCAATGTATACTTAAATTCCCATGGAATGTTGTCATAGTTAACCATGCCAACCAAAGGCGGGATGTAATCAGGTAAGATCGACGAGATCTGCTTCGCGTTAGCCAGATGATCGCGATGCTTACTTCGCTTCTCAGTAGCAAGGTTAGTACATTTTGAGCAACATCCAGTCGAAGGGGAAGCCTGCAGTCCCCTGGTTGACGATGCCTGTACTCCCTCGGACATAGCTTTATCAGCCATAAACTTCTTCAATGGATTTCTCTAGCTCGGTGCACTGGGTCGACATTCTCACTGTTAACAAATAAGTCGGGGTAGGTGAATGGATAGCGGGGTAAACAACAGATGGTGAGGTTTGATAGCATAGTTCGACACGCACAATCATTTTGTTTCTCGTCTCAGATAATCATCGGTAGCAAAAATTGGTCTCGACGCACTGTCCGACGAGTTAAATAAGAAAGCGTCATAATTGATTCCTCCAACGGACATGAATGCCTCGATCAATATGAATCAGTTCGTTGTGGCGTGGTCTCAACGTGCCAAACGTGGTTTATTCACCCATAAATGTGTTTCTTAGTCATTCGGAGCGTCGTTCTAACAATCGGGGTGCCTCTAACGGTCATATAGCTTCGTTGGGGTGAAGTCTCGTTCTGCGTGGTTCTGTTGTTCTGGCGAGGTTCAAAGCCTGTAAACCTGGCTCCTCCGAAGTCTTATCTGGAACTTCTTGTAGCTTTCCTAACTTGGCTTTCTTCTTACTGAGCTTCCTTGCCTTCTTTCCTGTGATCTGAGTCTCTGGATTCCTCTTTCTATTATTATTCTTATCTTCTCTTAGCGTAGTAGCTTCATGTTGTTGATGTGCTCTCAAAGGGTTTGAAGTTAATATCCCTTCTCTTATTATTTACTGGGTGGATATACTTCTTTCTTGCGTAGATAGGTCCTTCAATCCTTCTTGTGTTCTTTCACCCTCAACAACTAATTCTCTTGCGTTATGTTGCTTCGACTCAACTTCTCGTTCTTCTATCAGTCGATCTATTTTTCTAGCTATGATATCCCTTAGTTCTTGCTTTTTCTTTTCTGCAGCTTCTTCCTCTGCTTTCCTTCTGGTCTTATCCTTCTTGATCCAAGTCTTTCCTAACAAAAGAGGAAAAGGGGTGTTGTTCTCAACAAACCTAATAACTTCAAATTCTTCTTTTGTCGATGTTCCATGGATGATGACAGGTACATTAGTAACTCTTCCACATAGGGTTATCATCTTTCCTTTAAACAAGCCTATCCTTCCCAGTGAAGGTATCACAATAGGCTTCCCCAGGATTTCCTAAGTGCTTTTTGTTATAATATTCACTTGTGTCTCCTCATCCAAGACACAGTCTATGTAGAAGTCTCATATTCTTGTATCTATGCATTGTTTGTCTTCCAAGATCTCTGGTAAACTAGTATCTTTGCGATCATTCATTGCTTATTTTAATTGTACTAACATAGTCTGAGATTTCTCTAATTCTTTCTCTTTATGATTCTCTAACATGCTCTTATTTTCTTGACTCATGTTCATTTGTTCAACTTTTGCAATCATCCTTGGGTAGTCTTCAACTTCATGACCAACAACTTTACAACATAGACAAATAGGACCTATATCAGGGCATTCCTTAGCAAGATGTCACAGTCTTGTGCAATTAAAACATAATGTTAATCCTCTCTTTCTCTTGTAAGTTCCCCAACTTCTCATGTATTGTGCACTAGGATCACAGTGTTGGAGTTGCAATCTACAAAAATTCTTTCTAGGTTCCTGCATCCATTCATTAGTCCAAAAATTCTTTCTATGCATAGGAATAAAATATCTTTCTCTAGTTCTATTAAATTTATTCAGATCAACTCTTTCTTCTAACTGTACCCTAGCTTTTAGTCTAGGACAAAATCTATCAAACATAGCTAGATTCATGTTTCTGAAACAAAATTTTCTACTTATCTTACTCTATCAAAGCACAAAACTTTACCTTTTTCAAGATCTTACCTCTTTTTCTTCAGATCGGGTTTCTTTCTTAGCACAGAGCTTCACAATTCAAGTAGAATATTGCACACTACAGCAATAGATCTACACACATAACTTCTCTTCAGTTCCCAGCAATCACAGTTTCAGGTCCTGGCAATGGAACCATTTGTTCACAGGGGCAGACCTAGGGTTCAACACTTCAACATCGCACCAACAAAACCCTAACTACCAGCCCTTTCGGAAACACCTGCGAAGAAGGTGAAGTCTCAGTCGAGGTAGAGGCAGGAGGGGTTACAGGACTCAAGTGTCTGTAACCAATCTGGGACACAGATCTGTGATTATAACACTTTGCAGAGTACTTAGGAACAACACACAATAATTCATTTATTCACATCGCAGATCAAACCCTAACTACAGATCGACGCAATAACAATGACAAAATATACATCGCACTTAGCATCAGAAGTTAGATCTAACACATCCAATATCGACAAAGCACTAAGCATTCATAGATCTATCCATCATTCATAATAGTCAATGTACTAAACATATCTATAGCATAAATATCACAGTACAAAGCAAACCATCAACACATGATATATGTGGTTCACCCCAATGTGAGGCTGCGTCCACCAACTGCTTCTTCTTCTTTATTAGTCTTCAATCTATTACATTTGTTTGCTCATGTGCACTAAGCCACAGATCCAAGATTCGCACTGGACAGGTGATCTGCGTAGTGTGCACCAGATCCACCTTCCCAAAATCATGTCAAGGCACAGAGCCTTACATACACTTTTTGTTGCACAAAGCAACCCAGAACTACTTGCCTCTTGCACTTAGCTAGATACTACTACTTCACTTTCACTAAGCACCACGCACACTTCTACATTACATCCTTACATATTTATACTTTTACAAAGAGGCCTAATCATGGGTAAACCCATGGGCCGACATCCCATAACTCATTACATAAACTCTAATGAACCCCTTGTTGGGTCCACAAAACAAGTGAGATCCTGTGATCTCAGCTCCGCCTGGGCGCTCCATCTTCGACCATCCTGTCGATGTCCAAAAAGAGGTCAAACCCGACCAATGTTTCCTCAAAACTTGGTCGAGGGCCAACATCAGCCCAAAATGAACCCATACATTAGCAAAGAACAACTGTGTTTTTTGTTCAACTCTGACTTGTTTCTTGCATGGCATTAAAATACACATCTTATTGAACCTATCCACTATGACATATAAATAATCATGACCTGCTCTGGACATCGACAAACCCCCTACAAAATCCATAAACACAATTTCCCATGGTTGAGAAGGTACTGGAAGTGGTGTATATAATCCCAAATTTATGTTGCTAGGCTTGTGTGTGGCACACATAACACACCCTTTTACATACTTGGAAATTGTCTCATTCATTTGAGGCCAATAACAATATCTGCAACTGGGCTAATGTCTTACCTACCTCGAAATGACTAGAAATGAGAGATGTATGAGCTTCTTTGGTTACATTTTCTCTTCCATCCCTGGGTATACAAAGCTTACCAAGATAATATAATAAATTGTCATGCATATGATAATCCAATTGTTGATTTCCATGAGTTAAAGCCATATATACATCTTTAAAATCATCATCTCTAGCATATTGTTCAACATAACTTTCATGAGCTAAATAATTATGCTTTAATATTGTAGATACATTGATTACTGGTCTTGATAACATATATGCAACCTTGTTATGAATACCTTTCTTATACTTAATAACCAAATGAAATTGCTTTAAGAAACCCATCCATCTGAAGTGTCGTGACTGTTGTAGCTTGGTTTGTGATTGAAAATATTGTAATGGTTGATGATCTGTATGAACTATTGTCTCATTTCCCATTAAGTAATGCTTCCATTTATTCACACTTTGTACCAATGCATACAATTCCTTGTCATATGTTGGATATTTAATTATTGCTTGAGTAAAAGTCTCAGAATGATAACATATAGGTTTACCTCGTTGCATCAATACTGCTCCCATGGCATATTCGCTTGCATCGGTTTGAATCTTAAATGGCTGTTGCAAATCCGACAGAGCCAAAACTAGTGTGGTGCTTATCTTTTCCTTCAATGTCTCGAAGGCTTGTTGTTGCTTTCCTCCCCATTGAAAGACTTGTTTCACACTTGTTAACGCATGCAAAGGAGCTACTATGAAAGAGAAGTTAGCAATGAATTTCCTCTAGTACTGTACTACTCCTAAGAAGCTCCTGACTTCCGTGGCAATGCTTGGCTTGGGCCAATTCACAATAACTTCCACCTTTGAGGAGTATATCTTTAGCTGACTATTCCTTACAATGTAACCCAAATATACCAGAGAATTTTTTCCAAACTCGCATTTAGACATCTTTATATACAACTTCTCATTTTTTTAAAGTTCAAAAACTTTCTTAACATGCATCATATGACCTTCCCATGTTCAACTAAAGATTAAAATATCATCTAAGTAGACGATGACAAAATTATCTATAAAACTCCTGAACACATTGTTCATTACCCTCATAAATGTTACAGGTGCATTGCATAAGCCAAATGGGATAACCAACCATTCAAACAATCCTCGCTTTGTCTTGAAAGCAATTTTCCATATGTCACTTTCTACAATTCTGATCTGATGGTAACCACTTCTCAAATCTAACTTAGTGAAATAAACAACATTTCTTAATTGATCCAATAAATAATCAATTCTAGGAAGAGGATATTGATTCTTTACCGCGATCTTGTTCAATGCTCGAAAATCAATGCACATCCTCCATGTACCATCTTTCTTTAGAACTAATACAATAGGAGATCCACACGAAGAGAAACTCGGTCTTATGATTCCTTTATCAAGAAACTCCTAAACTTGTTCTTTATCTTTGCATTCTCTATCATCGACGACCTATACATTCCAATGTTAGGAAGAGGAGCATCCTATTGTAAGTCGATTCCATGTTCAACCTCCCTCTTAGGAGGCAGTCGTGTCGGTTCTTGAAATAACTCATCATAGTTATAAATGATCTTTGTCAATTATTGTTTATGATCTGGATCACAACCTGATAAAGCATCTAACATATCTTTCTCCTTTAGTTTCACTACCATGAGAACAAAGGATTTACTTGCATTTACAAGTCTCTTCATTTTCCTTGTGCTCATTAAAGAAACATTAGTTTTGATACGATGAGCTATGACAATATACTCAATCTCGTCCTTGAAAAGATGATATTTGTTCTCTTCTCGATAAAATATAGCTTTCCTATCAAATAATTGTGGACTACCCAAGACAATGCCGCAAATTTCAAGTGGCACGACATCTAACTCAACCTCATCAAAGAACTTAGATGTAATTGAAATGTGATTTTACACTACTTTGTCACTTGCAACTTAACATCGTTACACACCCAACCTAACGGATATGGTTTCACATGAGCTGTCATTTTCAAACCCAACTTCTTAACAATTGCTTTGGATATTAAGTTAACTTGAGATCCACTGTCAAACAAAGTATCTATCTTTGTATGCTTCACTATAACTCTGACATGAAAAAACTCACTTTGTTTCTTTTGATCAATAACACTTTCCAATTTAGCAGATTGAACCGAAAGATTAGTAGTGGATATACCTTTGCTTCCTATTGCCATGATCTTAGTTTCATATCCTGAATCTGATCCCAGATCTTGTCAGACTGATGCAACAGTCTTTTGTTTCCCCTTATCCTAAAACTTCTTTGGTCATAACTCTGGACGCAACTTCCAGCATTGTGCTTCCTCGTGTCCCTTTCTCTTCGAGTGAGAACATGTAGGTTTCTCTTCAGCTTTCTTTACTGTAGCTGATTTCTTACTCTTCCATTTCCCTTTCGATTTCTTCTCGAACTTATGTGGCTTCTTATCCTCAATCACATGCTTTCCCTTGCTAGATTCCAAATGAGTAGCTTGTACTAAAACTTCATCAATATTAGTAGGGTTAAACATCAATATAGTTTGTCGAAGATATGAATGCATACCACCAATATACTTAAGAAGAGTTTCTTGAGTATATAACATAATTCCTAAGGAAAATGCTTTCTTCTTAAATTCTTGTGTATATACTTGAACATTTTTTCCTTTTCCTTGCCTTAGATCTTTCCATTCTATTATTGCAGTTTTCACATAAGCTAATGGATAAAAAAAAATCTTATTGCAGTAGGAAATTCATCCCAAGAAGAAATTACTTTACCCTATTGAATGAGATCAACTTGTGTCTTACTCTCCCACCATATCAAGGTTGTGCCGCCTAGATGAAGAGTAGCTAGCCGTATCTTTGTAGTGTCATCTACAATCTTTTGTACCCTGTAATATACTTTGATTTGTTTGATCCAGTTGTCCAACTTCTCATCGTTCAATTCTCCATCATAAATTGGCAGTTCAAACTTTACATCTAATTTTAATAAAGGAAAATCACGAGCATGTGAAGACTTCTTAGAGGGATTCTTCTTATTTGAAGAATGTTTACTTGCATCAGAAGAAGACGATGATGAGGATGATGGTGAAGAGGGTTCTAAAGGTCCACCACCTTCACCTCCTCCTTCAGATTTTACCGAAGATTCTCCATCCCTAGTCTTATGGACTCTTCGATATAAATCATTTATTATTTCCCTCATTGAGTGAAGTGTAGCCATAATTTCCTCAAGTCTCATGGGAGGATCTTCTCCTTCCTTTCCTTCAGAAACCATGTCTCTCTTACGAAATCTCCTTTGAATCTTTGACTTATAACTTGCGAGCTTTCCTTTACCAAGCTTGAATCTGGACCTTGTAAGCATTCACTTGCAAACACTTGTCAAAATCTGCTCTGATACCAAATTGATCTAAAATATCCTTAGATGTTAATTAATCTTAATACACATAAACATATAACTTGATTTCGAAATAACAGTGATCGCTTTGATTGTTTGCATAATACATATGAATTCACTTATCTATCTTAAATCACTTCAATGATAAATAACTTGCAAGATAATTGAGCGAAATAGAACAACAACAATATAACACATACACGAGTTTGTTAAGGGAGTTCACCCATCTTGGGCTATGTCTCTGGGTCCGCTTCCAATCGAGACCGCTTTATTAATGCTCAAATTCTTGTGTTTTTACAATGACCTTTTTCCTTGTTGCTCAAACTCAGAAATAGAGTGCACCATCAAATTCCTCTCGAAATTCTGAGAAAAATGAGTATAAACACCCTATACTTTCCTCAAGGAACCCTTTGGCATGCATTACGGTGCAAACTCAAAGTTTAGATACCCTTGTGGCATGAACGTCGATGCACATACGCATTTCTAAAAATCATTCTTTGTGTACCGCATTTCGGTCTAGGCGCCAGTTTAAATAGGGTGCAGACCCTGACCTCCATCCACAATTGTAGGCAACCTTAACTAGAGCTTTGTTGGCATTCTGAAATAAAGGGCACCTTTGGCATAGTGGTTAAGGCATTAGTATAATGGGGAGGAGGTCACGGGTTTGAACCCGTGGACCTCTCCCCTTTTGGTGCCTTGTTATAACTATGGTATATGGTTTTTTAGCCCCGTGAATATAGGGTGTTGGTTACATCGTATTTTGTATGAACCTTTGGCCAGGGGCTTATCCCTCACCCCTTTTTCAGGCCAACAAAACCTTAACATAAATTTAAATGTATTATATTCCATATGATTGTTAAGTCATAACGTTTTGCATATTGGTAAGGCATGGAAATGTTGGGCATGAGGTCGAGAGTTCGACTTTGGCCAACCCACAAAAATTTTGATAAACCATATCCATGAGAGGCCAATGGGAGAYTGCCATGTGGTAGTGTGTCATTGGTCCACTTGAGCATGTACAAACTTGCCACGTGTTGAGATCTAATTGGTCCACGTGTACTTGTACGGTTGCCTTGTCACCTTGCCAACTCAGTTGTAAGGACGCACCACATGTTAGCCTTCYAGTGGTGCCACCTATCACCTCCCTTTTTGKCCCTTTGACCAAAACTTTGACTACCCTGACACGTGTCACCCCCTTTTTGGCCCTTTGACCAAAATTTTCATTGCCCATAACTTTTGCATATGAACTCCATTTGAGGCAATTTTTGCGTTGTTGGAAAGCTCTTGTTGAGCTCTTCGCAATGAGGTCCTTTTAGAGAACATTTGAGATGATCAAATTTTGAGCATTTATGGATCCTTCTAGATCTCTTTGAACATTTTGGATCCTCCTAGGTCAATACTCTTAATGAAAGGTGAACAAGGAGAGGAAAAAAACAAATAATGAAGTCGAAAACATGTATAAGTGTGTAAAAATGAGTTGTATATGTGAAGTAAGAATATAATTATGTCATCATTGTTATTTTTGGATGTCAAGTTGTGAAGAGACATTGCCAATTTATATCCTTAAGGAAAGGACAACTAAATATGAACACAAACTCTTATTGGCAAAGACTTATTGTTATTATAACAATGGGAGGATATGTTCTAGGAAGAGCACATATTCCTCTCGGGCCATATTTCAAACACGAGTTAAAGTTAAAGTTGACAACAATGATCAAAATTGAATGACATACTTTATAAAGGATAGTTATTAGTCCCTGCCAAAGGCCTGGGACTGTAGCAATGAGTTGCCCTTTGACTATGTATTAGTTTAATGTTGACTTTAAATTTATGTGCTATATCCAATGTGTAACTTTGGAAATCAATATGTGTGTTTTTTTTAATAATAATAAAAAATATTTTTCTAAAATTTAATTGGTTGATATCTTTGAAGTGTTATTGCAGGCTTGACGTCATTCAATGTATAATGGATTTAACAGTTTGACAAGGAATGGAGGGAGCATGTTGTTTGCCTGTATTTATTAGGGCCCTGTAAAAATCTTATCTCTTATTATTATATGGCATACAAGTGTCCAAGGAGGCATTTTATAAGAATTGAGTACGGGAAAGCGTGAACTAAGTGTTTGTATATCCTTGGAGAGACTCGAACATATGACCAGGGAGATGTTTGTGACGACAAAGTTATGGAGGATATAATGATGTAGATGTGGTCTAGCAGTCAGATGACATTGGATGACAATCTCGTAGAGTACATGGGATGGTTTAAGTAGAACTCTGAATGGTTGGAAATGTTCTCCATTCCACGTATGTTTTTGACCCGGATAAATATTGTATTTCGTTTGAACAGTAAAAATGCAGAATGCTTGGTAAATTCTAATGGTTCTGTACACAAAGTCAATTCAGCTCAATACATTCATAAATATTGTATTGCGTTTGAACGGTAAAAATGCAGAATGCTTGGTCAATTCTAATGGTTTTGTACACAAAGTCAATTCAGCTCAATACTTTCAGACAATCGTTGTTACAACAAGTCTTCCTAATGAATCCAAAGTAAGTATATAATGTCGTATTTCGTACCATTTTCCACGTTATATTGATATTTCGTTCAACTATGACGCCCCACAGTGACCGTGAAAAACTCAAATACACTCGTTCTTATCCGACCAGTGATATATTTTAGAGTATGTTATTATTTAGGGGGTAACGGTAGTCAGGGTAGAAAGTTATTTGCCCGACGAGAGTCAATCAATTCTGATGTAGTATTTCAGTCAATTGTGAGGTAGCAATTTAAATGTTTAATAAATTTATTTTCGGTTTTCTAAATTTTAAATTTAATTTTAAAAAAATAACAATTTTTTTAAATCATATTTTTAATGTATAAATGAATTCAATTTGATGAAAATTCTATAGGGTTCTTAACCACTCATATCTATTGAAATTAGTAAAAATCATTAAATATTTTAAATGTTAACATTCACATAATATTAGCTTAACCTAAAAACAATAATTTTATTAATTAAACAAATATTGTATTAATAAAAATTATAACTCAATTTTATATTAATTGAATAAAAAGTTTTGTGCTAATTAAATTCATATAAATTCATATATTGCTAGCTTAACTTAAAAACAATAATTTTTAATTAAATTTATTTTGGAGCCCAATGTTTCTATCATATGTCTCCATAAGCAGTTGGTTTTTTGAATAGCAATTTTTAGTGTATAGTGGAGGTTTTGYGTTCGTAGAGATTGTCCTGACAAGTTTAACCGTATGTCAAATCACGTCTGCCAAAAAAATGGATGGGAGTCTTCCCCACCAATKCCAGCAAGGTGCCCAAACAAGCCTGCCACCGGATCCATTGGGTTTCTAACCCCRTAGCTATCAATTAACTTACCAAAAGAATTAAAAATGGTTTCATAACTACACATTTGGAAAAATAAGAAAAGAAAATAAAAAAAAAGAGTCTTATTTCATAGGTCAATGGATTCATTTCACGTGACTTGGTTTATATAGAATTGATGGGTAAAGTTTCTCCATTCAATGTGTTTTGGGAGTTGTGAAAGACAACTAATTCAATATGAACATATGTATGGTTTTTATTTTATATTTGTTATAAAATTATTTTATCAATAGAGTTGTACCTTATAAGAAAGTAACACTCATATATAGTCATGTTAAAATTATTTTCAAACCTCGAATGAAGTGAAGTTTGCAATAACACTATCAATTTATTGACCAATTAGAGGTCATAAAAATACTAATTTTGTTATATTGAAAAATAATTCTTTTTATTTGTTATGTTCAAAATTAAAATTTATACACATTTTTTAAGTCAACATAAAACTAATATGAAAGTCAATGCTAACTCATTGTTATATACTACCTCCGTGCCTCTGGTAGTATAATAAGAAAGAATGAGTTATAACATTATATTTATGTATTTCATGATTATCCTAAGGTATATTGGCAAAGGGATTATCTGCCAGGGAGAGGTGCAAGGTTGAAACTTCTTTTTCCTTGTGTTAAAATGAAATGAAATTGTGTTTAGTGTTAATGTGATGTTGAGGTTCATAATTTTTAAAGGATAAATCGAAAGTAAAATTTGATAATATTAAAAAATATATTTTAATCATTTTTTCATGATAATTATTAAATTGTCCCATAAACAATGGGGTCTTATACACCAATTTGGTGTTTGATTTGGTCATGACCTTAAAAATATATTATTATTATTTATAAACACATTTTAAATTTGTTATGAGCAAAACCAAAACCTTGTATCTTTAAAATCTCACATCAAACAACAATGTATATGAAGTTTAAAATATTTGGATGAAAAACACAATTTAGTTTATCTTTAAAATCTCACCTCCAACAACAATGTATCTAATGTTAAAAGTTTGCACGAGAAAACCACAATTGGATGGTAAAATAGAATAAAATTCTCACTCACAATGTTGTATCTAATGTTTAAAAGTTTGCACGAAAAAACCACAATTGGATGGTAAAATAGAATAAAATTCTCACTCACAATGCTAACTCTATAAAGATAATGATTAGAAGAGACATTCCAGCAGTTAAATCAATACTTTTAACTTTATGCAATTAAGAGGCTTTTAGTTGAAGCTTTTATAATATTTTTTATTTTTTTATTTTAAGTTAAAAAGGAGGATCCTGTTATATTAGAGTTGCATGTTTACAGAGTCTTGTTGTAATGCTAATTGTCTCGCCTACAAAAAGGAAACTGAGACAGTTGGTCGTACAATGTCACTTGTTTTCAAACAGACAAAAGATTACCAGGTTGTCGTCCTACCTGGAGGAAACCAAGACGCATGGCCACATTAGATTCAATCCATTCTTTAACTTCCTACAAATGGCATTGCTATAGTCTAACTGAACTAAAGTTTCGATTTGAAACAAAAGAAAATTTCTAACTATGAGCATTCACAAGACCTTTTAACCAGTAGTCTCGTCGGCTTCACCCTTCTTTCGCCATCCGGCTGGAATCGTGTAGGCTTGCGCGCACGTAGGGCACTGTCGGCCTGGGGATGTACTAGAGTGAGTTGCGTACATCATGTCAAGGCGATGGCTGATTTGAATGGCCCTGAAGATTTGGTCGTCCACCATGCTTCGTGTTTCGAAGAGTAGTTCTAGGTA
This sequence comes from Picea engelmannii, assembly GCA_009831015.1. Lineage (NCBI taxonomy): Eukaryota > Viridiplantae > Streptophyta > Pinopsida > Pinales > Pinaceae > Picea > Picea engelmannii. Next base: position 366,298 of record ML791741.1, on the reverse strand, counting down.
GCCTGGGTTGATGAGTGGAGGCTGGTCCTGCCATTCCTTCTGAACAGAGGAGAGGAGAGTTGGCCTATGTGCATAAGTTTCCTTCGTGAGGAGAGTTTGCTAACTTGGCGTGTTGGATGCCTGTCCTGCTGTGCCACTTCCTCTGGGGGTGCTCCGCTTGTTGGGTTAGCCTTCTCGTCTGTGCTATCCGGAAACTCTTCGTTAACATAGAAAATTGTGAAATTCTCTACCGGGTCATCTTCCCTGCGACTGTGTGAGGTTCCTGGAGCAGGAAGCTTGGCATAGTTCCTGAAATCAGTGTGGGGATTCCAATTGTCCGGGACAGTGAAAAGGAGATGTTTTGGATAATCCTGGATGGGTTCATCCAGAACAATCTCCTCCACATACGCCATGGGAGGCTTCCTGGTTCTCCGAACGGATGCCAGAGCCAACGCTTTTTCGAAATTCTTCTGCCGCTTCTTGCGGGATTCGTAAGCATACCATGTCGCGCCTCTGCGAGGCCGTCCTCACGCTCTTGGCATGTGGAGGAGCCGAGCTATGGCCGAAATGTCAATTGGAAGGTTATCCCTGCTCCAGCACTCCGAAGGTTCAACTTTTGGCCATTCAATTTGCAAATGAATCGCATATCCGTCCAGGCAACTGATAAGGGTGAGGGTGACTGTGACAGATCTAGCCATTAAGGCTGAGTTCTTAGTGCGCTGGTGTGTCATCCTCTTCACTCGCTTGAGAGGCCTCGTCCACTGGTTATGGTTGCACGGGCTCCCTCCCATCTTAATGGTGAGGAGATGGGACCCGGTGGCCATTATTTATGGTGCTGCCTAGCTTGTTTCCACATGTCCTGCCTTCTCAACGTGGCACCCCATCCGGGGGAAGCTTTTATAATATTAATGCAAAGTGAAGGATTAACAAATATTAGAATAGACAATTTAGTAGTCAAACCAATACTTTTAACTTTATACAACTAAGCATGAAGCTTTTACTTGAAGTTTTTACAATATTAATGCAAAGTGAAGGATTAACAATAAGTAAAGGATAAAATATCGCATTAATATTTGTTTAAACTATTTTGGTTTGTCCAATATATATTATTATTATTATTAAGTTTTTTTTATGGTAAAGAGAAACCAACTATGTCAATTGGGTTTAGCTCGGGTGGTTGGGAGGAATGATGCTATCCTCCTCACCTAGGTTCAACTCCTAGAAGTGACATGTTGAACTCTTAACAAGTATATTGTTGTAATAACTTTGAACCATGTTGTTGATCTTATAATTGAATGTTACACTACCACAAGCATTTTCTTATATACTCATTGCATTATTTCACAATAGATAAGAAATGAATAATAAAAATAAATTACAAAATTTAATTGTTTTATACATTTGTATTCCTACTTCAATGAAAGGGTTTCAAAATATTTATTTGATATGTGATGATGTATTCTTACCTCAATGAAAAGATTTCAATTTTTTTAATGTGATGATGTATTCCTACTCGATGAAAAGGTTTCATTTTTTTTTTATATGTGATGATAACTTAGCACCAATTGAGATTAATTACTCCACTCTCACATGTTCATGGAAATTTATGTGTTGTGAATTTGGAGATAACATTGCAACATTTATTGATGGGTGATCCAAAGTGGAATCATGAAGTATTTATTGATGGGTGACACAAAGTGGAACAATGAAGTATTGATCTTATTAGAGGAGATTGTGAACCATATTATAAGAGACGTCATTAGAGTTGAGGAGGTGGTGGAATTTTGGTAAATGTGATGGAGAACCATATGACAACTATGTTAAGTGTTGATCTTTTTCTGAAAAGGCTTATTAAAGGTGGTGGAATTTTGGTAAGTGTGATGGAGAAACATATGACAACTATGTTAAGTATTGATCTTTTTCTGAAAAGGCTTATTAAAGGACAATGTGAATCATATTACGAGATACATCTTGGTAAGTGTGATGGGTAATCATATTAAGACTCAATCTTCTAAACCACTTCATCATGTGAAACCACCACTTTATAGTATTCAACCAATTTATTTTCATTACCCTAAAGTGGAAGGTTAAGGACAACTTTATATTTTGATATTAACGTTAAACACTTTCAACCAATAAAATATTAAACATATGGAGGTATTTGAATTTCAATATACATTAACTTTCCTTTTCTGTAAAGAAATGTATTGAAAATGAAAGGAGTCATTAAAATATATGGAGGGATTTGAATATCGATATTAATTAAATTCCCTTTTTATAAAGCAATGTGTTGACTATAAGACGAGTGATTTGAAAATTAATTTTATTTGTAGGTTGATTTTTGAAATTATATTATAATATGAAATGGGAAAAGTATAAATGGGTTAAATTTAATAATTACAAAATAAGAAAAAAATAATTTAATTAATTAATTATATAAAAATAATAAATATATTTTGATTAAATTTATATAAAAAATTTAAAGATCATATAAATGTTAAAAATAGTTTTTTTTTAAATATAATATTTTGAAATAAATTAAAATTTCAATTTAAACATAAATGTTTTAGGATTTTTTTTGTTTACTAGCGTGTATGTTATCTGTGGGATTAGCTTGTGGTCTAAGAAATCGTGATCCAAGAGCATGTAAGCCGTCGAAATCATCTAAGGATCGCACCCAGCCTAGGCCACACCAACTCTTAACATGGTTGGATTTTGGGTGTCTCTTCCCAACTACCACAAGTTTTAGACATTGGTCGCCTTACAAAACAAAACCCTCAAAATCCAATCGCACTAACGAGATTTGACACAAATATTTTTAATTAAACTTTAAATTCATTTAATTTGTCATTTCCATATCAATTACTACTCTTGTGTCTTTTTTTTGTTAATTAGCAGATGCAAGTTTCAAAACCTCAATCAAAAGAGATTAAAATATCACATTTCGCATCCCACACAAGTTTCATGTGTAACTCTTGTTAGATTCCTTTTCGTTGCCTTGCACCTTTTGATATTGTATAGGCTTAAAAAAATTTGAAGTTGTATTTACCTTCCTTTTAGAATATATTTTGATTGTGTAACACAAGCTTGCTACCTTTTCATACTGCACAGAACTAAGAAATTTTGAAGTTGTAATCACTTTCCTTCTACAATAGTTTGATTGTATAACATGGGACCTTCTACAATATAGTTTGATTATATAACATGGGACCTTAGAATTTTTCTATAGTTCGTTATTTATTATTAGAATACATTGTGCATGTTAACACAAATAACAACATAATAATAAACAAAGAATATCATTAAAAAGGTTAATCGTCACTTTTAAATGACTTTTTTTTTTAAGTTGAAAAACCTTTTGCAACTTAGGTTTTCCAGCTTGTAAGGGTCCTTTTAAACACCAAAGCGTGTAAACACATTATTGTATTTCGAGAAATCCATGCCATCTGTAATAACCCTTTGGTGGTTCATAAGAGATAGAGGTTCACTCTTGCCAGATGTCACTTGGTCCTATGTTATTAACATGTTTCCTTACGTTCAAGGAAGATGAGCTCTTAGCTAATAAGAAGTAGTTTATTGTCTTACTCCAAGACTAAAAAGAACAGTTTCAACCCAGGAACAATGTCCACCAAAAACCAGTCTCTTTATTTGGTCATCGTTTAGGCCACTAGAGAAAAGGTCATGTGGTATTTGCAACACCTAGGTATCAACACCATACATTAAGCCTAGGATAGTGTGCATCGGTCATAGTTTAACCTCATTCTTGGGAGGTAGAAGTGGAGTACTTTTACAATTGAGGGTAGAAGAGATCTTTGTAATAGTAACAATAATAATAATAATCTAGTTTTAAGGTCACAACCTAGCTAGGCACCACATTGATGTATGAGATCACATTGTTTGTGGGACAAGGGACCCCCTCTTTGCAAGTTTCCCACCTCAACTCTTGTTGGATTCCTTTTCCTCCCGTTACTCCTTTTGATAGTAGAGAGAGCTAAGAAATTTTGAAGTTGTAATCACCTTCCTTCTATAATCTAGTTTGAATGTGTAACACGAGCCTTGCACCTTTTCATATTACAAAGGTCTACAAATTTTTGAAGTTGTAATCACCTTCCTTCTACAATATAGTTTGATTGTGTAACATAGGTTTTGAGTATATTTCTATAGATCACTATGTTATCATTAGATTGTATGACATACATATATTAACAAGAATGGTTATATTTTATATAAGAAAAAATGTCATGGTCGTATTGTTCAACAGAATGATACATAACAAGTTTTTGTTCTTCAAAAAAGATCAAAACATAATTGAAATTTGCACCCTAATATCTATGGCACAATATCTAAGTCCAAAATATAGTTTCTAACCACCCTTGTAGGGGTATATTCTAACAAAGATACCTACTAATAAACAAACTTTGAAATACATGAGAAGAGACTAAAGATTGTTTGATGCATTATAACTTTAGTTATGTATTGATTGGTTTTCAAGCTCCAAGTTCCACATCCATGTCTACCATTTGTTGTTGCACCGTGTCTCCATCTTTGTTTCCTGATGAGACAATAGAGGGATTCACCTTTGAAGAAGCCATATTTTGATAGTTTACTAGCTCATTGACATTATACCCGAGCAAGGCACATTCTAACTTCAATTTTGCAATCTCCTTCTTCTGAAATTGCACCACCTCCATGAGCAATGCAATTTCCTTATTTCTTCCTACCTCTTACACTTGGATTTAATCTACAATATCCATGGTAGTTGACTTAATAGTTGTAATGTTGACTTCTCAAGTCCTAAAAAATTTCTTGATCTTATTTGCATCACACATTGGGCATTGTCCAGGGTGCCTATGCACCATTCCTTCCAACAAATTAACTATCGAGATTCCAATTGACAATCTAATAGCAATTTCCTTTCCAATTTCAATTATGAAGGTTACTTTGTAGCACCTCAACACTCCTTGCCAATAGAAAATGACCCCCAAACATCCACTCCAACTTTGAATTGTTGAGAATCCCTTCAAATTCCAAATTTGAGAACTAATCACCCCATTTTAATAGTCCTCCATGCACCAAATACCTACTCTTTCTCCCAATCCCACTTTGTTCATGTTCGCTAAGCTCTCAAAAATACCAACAAGAGGTTCCTCAGTGAAATTTCCCCCAATTTGCAAGCGCAAAGCTTCCCAATGAATCTTAGTTTGCTCCAATTTGCCTTCGGTACCTTCCATTATCCTACCCAAGTTAAAATTTATGATGACATATGGTTGAATGACCGCACACCATGGCTTCATGTTGTGTGATGTTTATTCCTCACTCACAGGTGTCAAGTGAAGCACTTGGGTTATTGAATGCAATTTGACTTGATTGTAGCTCAACACTTATGATTGATTTCAACCATTAATTGAAATAATGGGTGGCTTAATGCCCCCAAAATTTCCCTTAACCACACTATTAATCATTTTCATGGCCATGCTTATGAGTAAACTCTTATGGGATTGGAACCCAAGACTGTCCCCTTTTATCTCGAAATATTCCTTGGTCGAATGTGCTTGCCATGTTGGCTAACTCATCAACCTTCCTATTCATTGCCTTGAGCACATGAAAGAACTCCACCCTTTCAAACCATTCCAGCTCTTTATTTATCCTATAGAGGATATGTGATAACACACTTTGACCCTACCCTATTCCTTTATGCAAAGATCTAATTTTTAATTTAGAATCTTCGATGACAACTATGTTTTTATTTTGCCTTTCATCAATGATCCTTAGGCCCTGGTACAAAGCAAGTTTCTCCATTTGATTATTAGAAGCCTTCTCCAATCCCCAAGCATACACATTTTCCTCTTTTCCTCCGGGATTTAAAATGATCCCTCCTAGTTTTGTGACCCCTGGATTGAATGACATATATTAACATAAATAACAACATATTGATGAATGAAGAATATCGTTAAAAAGGTTAATCATCACAATTATTGAAAGTGAGAAAAGTAAAATACTCTTACAATAGAGGGTGGGAGAGATCTTTGTAACAATAATAATAATAACAACCTAATTTCAAGGTCATGATCTAGTCAAGCACCAAATCGATGTATGAGACCCCTTGTTATGGGATAA
>ML791741.1:336782-353629 GCA_009831015.1 Picea engelmannii | reverse complement strand
TGATATGTTGTTGTTGCAGTCATATGTAAAAAATATAAACAATGGATGGTTCAAATTATAATTCTATGAGTTAAGAGATTTTGTAGGTGTTATTGTGTAGTTGAAGGGAACTAGACCTATTGACTATCTTTGCCAAGATGAGATTATGGGTTGTTGTGGTTTAAACATTGTGTTATATACATATATGTGTGTGTGTGTGAAAATTTTGTTGATATTTGGTCGAGGTTTTAATTTTTTGATATGCAAATTTTAAATTGTTTAAAGCCGATAGTGAGTGATGTCAATAGTATTTATGTTACAATTTATTTTCAATACTGAGATGTAGAAGCACTATACAAAAACACAAAAACAAATCGAAAATCAATTATTATTGTTCAAAAAAAAAATTCCATCTTTTATGCTTCTAGGCATTTACAATTGATTTTTTTTTAATTTTTTTAAATGTTTAATAAACAGAGGAAACCTGTGCCATGGACGTGGAAGCAAATAAAAGCATATGTTTTGTCAATCAGGATGACATAGTTTAACTATAAAAACTAGAAATCCTGACACAACTTTTTTTTAATCCTATCATATGTTGATAAACGATAACAAAATATCAGAGGATGAGAGAGGGGTTGCCACCTTTTCTTAACAGAGAATGTGAACTGGAAAATAAGACTAGGCCTGAGAAACATTAGGAAGTTGTGGACCTACCCGCTCTGTGGTTTGCTACTCATGTTATTCATCGACTGGAATAGGATCGGTTGGAGAAGCTCCATGCAGATGATTAGGATTATCATGTTGTGTGGGAGACTCTGAGTGATGCTCTAGTGGAGCCTCCATGAATTCCAATTTGCAAACCTTTCTACAAAAAATGTCAAACTTATGGTCTAAGTCATTGGAATTGTGACAACAATGCACAACCGAAAGCAAAACTGGTGAATGGTGGTGGTTCATGTAACTGTGGCAGTTCTTGAACCACTGGTAGTTCACATAACAATGGTAGTTATGGAAGACAATGTATATCTACACATTCTTAAGAGGCATTTGCATGTGTTGTAAGCTTGTTGTGTAATATTTACCTATGAGCAATAAGAATATTGATACCTTACACCATGGATGTTTCCTTAACGCATTGTTAAGGTTTTACCATGTAAATTTTGTGTTTGTTGAATGTGCTTTATATATATATATGTTTATGGGCTCATGTGCGCTCAACAAGTTGTGTCAGAGTTGAGCAATGAGGAGAAGGGTCGCTAGTGAGCCAAGCCATGGGGAGAAAGGTCGTTGGGGTCATCGGTAAGTCGAGTCGTGAGGAGAAAGGTTGTTGGTACTACTTGGTAAGCCAAGCTATTGAAGAGGAGGGTCACTAGTACATGAGCCATGAGGAGAAGGTCTCTGGTACTTGCTAGTAAGTTGAGTCGTTGAACAAGAGGGTCACTAACAAGTTGAGTCGTGAGGAGAAGGTTGTGAAGGTCTTTGGTACGTGAGTCACCAAGGAGAAGGTTGTGAAGGTCTTTGGTACGTGAGTCACCAAGGAGAAGGATGTTGGTATCTCACTCTCTGGTCATTAATCCAGATTAAAAGTTATGTGGTGGCTATCTCTGCCTTCCTAACAGGTGAGAGTTTTACAACGTGATAACCTGGCTAATGCACATTGCAAAATTGAAGTGGCAATGGTATGTATTTTTATACAAAGTAGGAGTTATTTCCATAATAAACGAGACATGTCCCGTGCATAGTAGACTCTTTTGTTACATTTTCAAAATAATATAACACGTTTTCTAGATAGATAATCTCATTCTCCGTGAAGGGTCATAGGTTTTTTGAACTATTACTTGTATTGTTGTAATTTTATTGCATCTATTGTGAACAAAAGTGGGTGGACTTTCATTTTTTTTAAGCAACAAAATGGCAAAGGTTTTGAATGCAAAGTTCAAGGTGGATAATTTTAATGGGAAGAATAACTTCAAGCTGTGGAAACTCAAGATGCAAGATATGTTGGTGCAACAAGGTCTGCACAAGGCATTAGCAAGCAAGACAAAGAAATCAATGGGTATGATAGACGAGGAATGGGAAGATCTGGATACAAGATCTCTCAACACCATTCAGTTATGTTTGGCAGAGGATGTTTTGTTCAATATTGTTGGAGAGGAAACAACAACAAGCTTGTGGAGCAGAATGGAGAGCCTTTACATGAGAAAATCCTTGAAAAAACAAATCAACTTGAAGAGGCAATTGTACAGTTTAAGAACAAAAGAAGGTACCAAAATTATTGACCATTTAAATGTTTTCAATTTTCTTATGTGCCAATTAACTAGTATGGGTGTAAAAATCAAAGATGAAGATAAGTTAGTCATGTTGTTGTGTTCATTACCTGAGTCTTGGGACCATTTAGTCACTTCTATTAGCTTTAGAACCACTAACACTCTTGATTGTGGTTCTATAGTGGAAGCCTTATTGTATGAGTAGGCGAGGAGGGAATCTAGTATAGAAACCTCCACACCATAAGCAATGGTGACTAGGGGTCGATCCAAAGAAAAAGAGGAGAATTCAAGAGGTACATCTAGATCTAAGTTAAGAGGCATAAAGGGTAAGCCAAAATGTTGGTAATGCAATAAATCAGGGCATCTCAAGAAAGATTGTTGGAAGAGGCTAGGATCCAAGGATGATCCGGAATATATTTGCAGAACAAAATGAATACAGATTATTATCAAAAGATGTTTAACACATAATAACAGATATACAGTAAAATTGGTTTCTATTCAATAAGGAAATAAGTTGAAACCGTAAAATGTAGCGGAAACAAGCTTGCTAGAATGGTGGCAACTTATCTCTGAGAAGAGATGTGACGACTGCGCTCATTCACAAGAAGATGATTACAATGAGGCTTTGAAGGCCTTTTTACAATAAACAAGAATATCAAAAACCCTAGACATCCAAAAAACCTAACCCTAGGAGATGAAGTGCCAAAAGTCATGTGGGCCCCGTTTGGGTAAGTTAGTACATCAACTTCCCCTGGTCGTAATTTTGCATACGATCTTTTTTTTAGGTGCACGATAGCCTGTTGGAAAGGTCCATCTGAGAACTACACATTTTGTTGCTATATATCAAAGGTCATTTTGACTGTGGTGAGCCCTAAAAAACATTGTTTAGGGCCTCAAAATGGCCCCGCAAGTCAGGGACCTGAAAACTAGAGAAAAAACTGTCAAACTGGAAAACTGCCAAAATGAGCCAGTTGGAATAGGTGGGAGGCCACCGACATCCATCTGAATCAAAGGATGACTCCACAAAGGAAACAAATGTTAGGTTAAACTTGACTCAATGAAAGAGTAAAAGTTGTTAGGTCAATAATGGTGGTTTCAGGCACATGGTTTTGGTAGCCCATGGTTTTAGAGCCAGTGGATTACATGTAATGGAATTCTTTAAAAGGATGGTGATATTCCATTGTAAAGTGACAAGAGTTGAGCGGTGAAGACTCACTTGGATGAGATGAGGAGGTTGGATGGCTTTGTCGGGTTTGGTCAAGGGGAATAATAGATCTATTCTTGGCTAGTTTTTATTGTAAGGGTTTTCCATGATAAATCTCATGTGATTTATTTGAGCATGTTGATATGTTCTTGTTATTTTTATCACTCTTGCACTTTATTTTTCCTAACAACTCGTATCAGAGAGAGGTTAAGGGGCGTGAGGCAACCACATCCTAGGGAAACACTAAAGAGAGGAATGCTGGTCTCATGAGCCATTGGAGAGGTCGAATGTTGGTCCACTGAGCCATTAAAGAGGTCATTGGTCATTGGTAAGCGAGTCGTCAAGGAGTAGGCTACTAGATGCTATGGAGAAAGGTCGTTGGCTATTGCTGAGGAGAAAGGCTACGGGTCAAAGTTTGGTCAAGCTGTGAAGACCCTGAGAGAAGGTTTGAGTTGAGTTCACTGGTACTACACGCTTGCAAGCCAAGCTGCATAGAGGAGAAATCGTAGGCTAGAAGTGCAGAGAAGAAAGGTCAAAACCTAGAAATGAGGAAGCCACACATCTGACCGAGCCATGTGTAGTGAGGAAATTGCATGGAGGTTGATATGTCTCTGGTGAAGGTTATGGAGGTTGAATGCAAACCAATCAAGTGAAAATACCAAGGTGAACAACATGGTCACAAGGAGCCTGATCTAAATTATGAAGAAAACACTACGATAAGCATTGTGGATTTGGTAGAGGCCCAGAAATGGCCATTGGAAAGGCATCAAGAGGATTAAAAGGATTGGGTGAGCACTTGCTAAAGAAAAACTAAGGATCTAGGAATGTATTTGAGACTGAAAGAGATTAGATCGTTTGCATGGAAATGGCATTTGGAGATACTTTACAAGGATTAATGTGGAACACTTGCAAGCTCGTGAAGTGTTTGATGGAATGCCTAAATGAGATGATCATGGACCATTGTGATTGTAGGATATTCATAGAATAAGTTGTCAGAGGAGGTCGTGAAGCTTGGTCAAGCTGTGGTGAGAGGATGGTGGCATAAGTGTCAGGATAACAATAATGAATAATAATAATTTTAATTTTAATGGAGTTGAATGTAAATGGGTATGCGACTGTAAGACCTGGTTAGACATGTGTACCCCGGGTTTGAAGTTTCATTGGTAAAATCTAGACATAGACCTAGGTGATAGGGGGTTGCATGTGGGATTCCTGGATACTCTGACTTTGAGGGAGGTTTGGCGGATTTGGTTGTGGGAAACCTCAAGTCAAGTTTAAAGGGGCGAATATTAGGTTAAACTTGAATCGATGAAAGCGTAAAAGTTGTTAGGTCAACAGTGGTGGTTTCAGGGACATGGTTTTGGTAACCCATGGTTTTAAAGTCCATGGATTACATGTAATGAAAGCCTTTAAAGGTTAGTGATACTCCATTGTAATATGTTGAGAGTTGAGATATGAAGGCTCACTTCGCTAGGCCAAGAGTTTGGCCTGCTTGGCCGGGTTTGGTCAAGGGAAATAATAAATCTATTGTTGATTGGTTTTTCCCGTAAGGGTTTTCTAGGATAAATATCGTGTGATTTATGTGTGCATGTTGCTATGTTCTTGTTAATTTTATGTCTCTCACACTATTATTTCCTAACAATAACAAATCTGGTTGAGTCAAGTACATGTATGGTTGATGAAGTTTTATCCGTTTGTAATGTCTCACAATATCACGAGGAATGGTTATTAGATCCTGGTGCTACACATCACATGTGTCCACATAGGAGTTGATTTTCTTCTTACCAAGTTATTGATGTGTTAGAAAAACAGGACCACGGAGCAATAAAATAAAAACAAATGGGGAAACAAAACATAGAAGATACACAATACAATAGAGACACAGATATACATGGTTCACCTAATGTGGGCTACGTCCACCAGAGAAATTGTCAGGTCCTTCCTTTTTATTATTCAACAAATGAAGGGATACAACCTACAACACACCCACTGTAACTTCCTCTTCTTTCTCTCACAGTCTCCTCTCTCATAATACAATATTCACAATGATCCATAGTTGCAATACATTTCCCTCATAAAAGAGGGTTACCTTCTATGGAAAAAAACCCTAACATAACTTCCACCATAAGATCTGCAACCTTATAATGAACAGTCCAAATTTACTATGAAATTACAATATACATTTACAAGGCAAGCCCCCCTGCAACCTCCACACGTGGAGGGGTGTATAGTATTCATGGGGTATAAACACGGCTGAAAACAAAGACCTATGAAACAAGAAGATAATCAGGCTCCACAACCAACATGATGGTGGTATTGTTGTTATGGGAAACAATGTCTATTGTAAGATTGTTGGGATTGAGAGCATTAAGATTAAAATGTTCAATGGTATTGTAAGGACGTTGACAAACGTAAGACATGTACTAAAATTAAAAATAATTTGATTTCCTTGGGAGTTTTGGATTCTAGAGGTTATAAATTTACATGTCAAGGTGGAGCACTATAGGTGTCTAAGGGCATTTTGGTGGTAATGAAGGCTACAAAGACTAGGTACAAGTTGGAAGGGAGCACTCAAATAAATGAAGCAACGATGGTATTTGAGGAAGCAAATGCAACTACTTGTTTATAACATCAATGACTGGCCCATGTGAGCGACAAAGGGCTAAAGGTACCGATAAACCATAAGTTACTTCTAGATTTAAAGTCTTTGAATTTGAGTTTTTGGAAGCATTGTGTTTTTGGGAAACAATGTAGATAGAAGTTTAAAACATGTAATCATACAAGTAAAAGTACTATAGATTATATCCATTTAGATGTTTGGGGGCCATCCCCTACAATTTCTTTTGGAGGATCATCATATTTTATGACATTTACAATGATTACTCTAGAAAGGTGTGGGTACATTGATGTGTTTGATGTATTTAAGTAATTTAGAGCTTTGATTGAAAAGAGAACTGGCGGGTAAATCAAATGTTTAAGAACAAACAATGGAGACGAGTTCACATCTTTGAAATTTGAAATTATTGCAAGGAATCTGGGATCGAAAGGCATAAAACCATAGTTTACACTCCATAGCAAGATGGTGTGGCTGAACACATGAAAAAGACGCTTCTAGAGAGAGCAAGGAGCATGCTCAATAATGTCAAGATGCAACAAGAGTTGTGGATAGAAGTAGTCACTACAACTTGCTATCTGGTAAGTTGGTCACCATTAGTTGCAATAAACTGTAAGATTCCTGAAGAGGTATGGATAGGTCATTCGCGTGATTATTCAAATTTGAATTTTTTTGGTTGTGATGCTTATGCTCTTTTTTCTAAAGATCATTGTTCTAAGTTAGACCCTAGATCAAAGAAGTATATCTTTATTGGTTATGGCGATGGAGTTAAGGGATACAAATTGTGGGATCCCTCTGCCCACAAAATCATCATTAGCAAAGATATAGTATTTGATGGATCTCCTCGGCTCATAAAACCAGACATAATAGAAGTTGAAATGAAACAGGAACAAGTGCCACAAAATCAACAAATTTAGTTGGAAACTCAACCACCTACAAAATATAAGGAGCAAGAAGAAGCTTCTGAAGAAGTAGATGTTGATGCATAAAACATATAGGAAAATGTGGAAATGCCACAACCAACTACGAGGAGATCTACATGGGTCATAAATCCTCCTAAGAGGTATGAAGATTATATTTCATATGTTGCTTTTATTTCTAACGAAGGGGAACGTTGTTGTTATCAAGAAGCGATGGATGGTATTGAAAGTGCTAAATGAAAATAACAATGAAAGAAGAAATGGATGCCTTGGAGAAGAATAAAACATGGGACCTAGTTGAACTCTCAAAGGGCAGGAAGGTTCTTGGTTGCAAATGGGTCTACAAACTAAAAAAGAGAACTTTAAATGATAAAGTTGAAAAGCAAGACTGGTGGCAAAGGGGTATTCTCAAACGAAAGGTATTGATTTCCATGGAATTTTTCACCAGTTGTTAATCTTGTTTCTATTCATGTTGTGTTAGCACTAGTTGCTTTACTTTATCTTGAGTTGGAACAACTAGATGTTAAAACAACATTTTTACATGGAGATTTAGACGAGGAAATATATATGGAACAACCATTAGGTTTTGTTCAATATCACAAAAGAAGATTTGTTTGCAAACTCAAGAAGTCATTGTATGGCTTGAAGCAATGTCCCAGATAATGGTACAAGAAGTTTGATTCCTTCATGGTGAGCCAAAATTTTACAAGAAGTGAGTATGACCATTATATTTACTTCAAAAATTTAGAAAATGGTATATTCATTATCTTGGTGTTATATGTGGATGATGTGCTTGTAGCAAGCAAAAGCCTGGTTGAGATCAACAGGTTAAAGGTTCAGTTGGATAGGACTTTTGGTATGAAGGATCTAGGAACATCAAAACAAATTTTGGGCATTGAAATACACAAAGACACGAAACCTGGTAAGCTTTGGTTTTCACAACATAAGTATGTGGAGAAGTTACTTTTGAGATTTGGTATGTATAATGTGAAACCAATAAATATCCCTTTGGCTTCCCATTTTAAGATTTCTTCAAGTTTATGTCCTAGTAATAAACAAGAAAAGGATTATATGTCTAATGCACTGCATGCTAGTGTAGTAGGAAGTTTAATGTATGCGATGATATGCACAAGACTTGATATTTCACATGTAGTTGGTGTTGTCAGTAAATACATTACAAATCTAGGTAAAGAGCTTGGGCAGTAGTGAAATGGGTGCTTCAATACCTTAGAGGCACAAGTGCTTATTATATCACCTATAATGGTTGTAGTGATTCAGTTTGTGGTTATGTTGATTCAAATTTTGTAGGTGATTTGGACAAAAGGAGATCTACTTCATGTTATGTCTTTGCTCTTGAAGGAGGACCTATTTGTTGGATGACAAAGCTTCAAAACACAATTGCTTTGTCCACTACTGAGGCAGAATATACAACTGTTTCACATGCATGCAAGGAGGCAATTCGGTTAAAGAGTCTATTGGGTGAGTTTGGAAAAGTACAAGACAAGGTGAATGTGTTATGTGACAATCAAAGTGCTATTCATTTGGCTAACGATCCAACTTATCATAGTAAGACTAAGCATATTACAGTGAAATACCATTTTGTAAGACATGTTATTGATGGAGGTGGATTAGCTCTTAAGAAAGTCCATACTCAAGAAAATCGCGCAGACATGTTTACAAAACCAATACTGTTAGAGAAGTTGCGATGGTGTTTGGCTTCTCTTGGCTTGTAGAAAAGGTGATGAATGGGCTTGGGCAAGGTATCAAGTAAATTGTTGTCAAGGTCGAGATTATTGGAATTGTGACAACAATGCAAAACCAAAAGCAAAATCGATGAACGATCGTGGTTCATGTAATGGTGGTAGTTCTTGAACTAGTGGTAGTTCATGTAATAGTGGTAGTTATGGAAGATGATGTATATTTACGCATCCTCGAGAGGCATTTGCATGTGTTGTAAGCCTGTTGTGAAATCTTTACCCTTGAGCAATAAGAATAACGATACCTTGCCCTGTGGATGTTTCCTTGATGCATTGTTAGTGTTTTACCACACAAATTTTCTGTTTGTTGAATGTGCTTTCCGTTGTTATATTTCCCCCTTATTTTTCTTCGTATTTAATTTGTGCTACTATATACATAAATGTTTCTAGGCTCACACATGCTCAACATATGCGATGTAGCTTATTCCATAGAGCAGAGTGAGGGTCACCATGCTCCTATACAATCTAAGCAATGAAAAAATTGTTGAGCTAGTAGAGTTCTGTGAGCCTTGCAATTTTGGTGTCCTTGGTTCGAGAAAAAACAAAGTCATACACACATTCCTTGAATTCACTTGCTATTTGTTCTTTGGAAATTTGTTATCTTTTCCATTTAATCTTCTTTTCCATATCTCAAATTTCTCATTTAATCTTCTTTGAGAATCAAAACACATAGGCTGTGACTGCTTGGATTACATCTTTTTGGGAGTGGGTGGTGTGGGGTGGTGGTTTGCTTATGGGTTGAGATCCAGGGGGAGCAAGAGAGCGCTTGTGAGGGCTTCTGTGACTACTAGAAGCTCATGGGGAGAAGGTGGTTGGTTTCACGATGACACAATGAGTAAGACTAGAGGGGGTAACAAGCCAAAAACACTTCGAGAAACCACTTTTGGCACTAGAAGCTAGAGCATTAAGAATGCACAAATTTGATATTTATTATTAGAAAAAATAAATAAATTATATTTCATTATTCAAATTAAAAATATCAATCTAACAAAATAAACAAAATTTATATTTATTATTAAAAAAAATATAAATCCATCGGAAGTTTACTTAAATTTTTTTACTCCTTACAAAATTGATATTAGATCTACAAATTTCAAAATTATTCTTATACTTTGTGTTTTGTGCTCAATAATAAATACCATAAAAAGTGAAAGTCAATCCCCACGGCAGGACATCCCTATAACAAATAACAAAAGCAAGCTTTTCAAGTAGCCCGTAACCCAAGGGATCCGCTAATTAGGCGGTGCTATGACAATTTAGAGCCTTTTGGGAGGGTTGGATAACAGATATAAAGGACAAGCGGGCGGTCCCTAAGGAGGCGGTATAATTTGTACCATCGCATATAAATAAATAAGCCAAACCAACGAACCAAAGAGAGGAAAAGCTCGTAGAATCAAAAAGGAGAAACTGATTGATTGGATTTTGCAGAGGAGGTCATAGGTCAGTAATCGCATGGTCTGTCCAAAATATAATGATTGATGCAACCCAACGCTTGGTAAGTGCTTCTGTATATATTCCTTATTTGGGTCTGTTTTGTTTCAGCGTGTTAGAAGTGCCCCTATATTTATTTCTCGTAAGGGTCTATATGTTTCTATGATTGGTAAGCGCCTCTTTATGCATTTCGCATTCGGGTCCATGCGTTTCAATGATTGGTAAGGGCCCTTTATGTATTTGTCATCCGGGTTCATGTGTTTCAATGTTTTTTGTTTGAAATGAATGATTGTCTCCATGCCCATAATCAGTTTATATTCACCAATTTGTGCTTTACATCTTTGAAAGACCTTTTTTTTTTGGGAATTCATGCCAACTGAAGGCCATTAAATTGGTTTATAGACGCTCCTGTAAAGTTATTACATGGAGTTTGACGTCCTGATCTATTGTTTACAATCAACCAGTAATCTGACCCTACTTAAGATTATTTGGAATGTGGTTTTGAATGCCATGAGTGAAATGCCCTGATTTGCTCTGAAAGATTGATCTCTGTTTGACAAATACCACCAAAATTAAAATTAACCAGGAGATTTTATAATTGACATGTCCACAGAATCGAAACATTAAAGCCTAACATCCTTAATTTTGATTAAAGTCTGATTAAATTCGATTTTTGAGTCTAAGAGGTTCTATAGACCAGGTTGCTATCAAAGGTTTTGAAAATAAAACAAGTCTAAGTACACACTGTAACTCTGGGCTTGCTCATTCGTCTGAATTAGGCTATAACATGGTCTGTTAGTTTTTGCATAGCAGATGACGATACTATTGTGCTCCATGTTGTCTTGCAGAAGCGGGCATTACACAAAATTACTTATCGGCCCTAGGAGAACAGCGCGCAAGGGGCACACACATCTTCGCATAGAAGAATTTTCTGGTGTTGAATAAAATTGAAATGATAAGAATGGGTGATCGCAATATTATAGAACTGGAGCAAGGATGGAATCACATGCGCAAGGGTATTGCAAAGTTAAAGAACATCTTGGAGGGAATACCAGAGCAACCATTCGATGCAGAGCATTATGCATTGCTTTATACGTATCCTTTGGAAAAAATCTCTACACCCTCTTTAGCTTATTCTTTGTTGTAATCCCGATATTCAATTCTTTAACTTTTGACTTTCTGGAATGAATGAAGCTTAACCTTTTTTACAGAACTATCTACAATATGTGCACACAGAAACACCCATATGACTACTCACAACAACTCTATGAGAGATACAAAGATGCTTTTGTGGAATATATCGAGTCATTGGTAAGTGAGTTTTATTTCTGTGCTTATGTTAATATGAGTTTACAGGCAATATTCATTGTGGTTATTTTTCTTGCTTCTCCACATTCCAGACCTGTTGATAATCCCCAACCATTGATAAATTACGATAATCTAGTGAATTAAAGTAATTTAGAAACCTTTGCAGTTTAGTCAACCTTAGTCCGACTTTAGAGGTGACAAATAACAGGACAGATCAGGATTTCAATTCTCTTGGATGTAGGCTAAACATGGTCATTATACTGAGTCTCTGTTTCCGATATACTTTATGTGGTTACCATGCTATTCAATCAAACTTTGTCCAGCTGCACTGATAACAAATTAATGAAATGAGAATTCATATCAGTATTTAATGATCGTAGTTAAACTAATTTGTCAAGTAGCTTGAATATAGATGGGTGGAAAGCATGGAATATAGCACTGCTGATTCAGAGGATGATGTAGCACATTCAACATTCTGGCAGCCTGTTTTGTAAATTCTGGAAATAAATTCTTTTCTCATTGCAGCATACTTGGAATACTTAAGCACTTTGAAAGCATTTTTGATAACCATCTTTTGTATACAAAGTTGGGCATTTGGTTAGATGCATCGCCATAGTCTAATGCAATATTCACGGCAATAATTGTTGAGCTGTAGGGGCTGCCATCATAATCAAACATGATACCTGCAGCGAAATGTAAGGAGCATTGAGAGAAAAATATGTGTGGAAGAAAAACACAAACATGTCCAAAAATATGGAAGAACTTAGAAAACATATATCCAATTAATACATAAATGGCTCAAAGAAGAGTGCATGTTAGAAGAGGAGGCAGTGGAAGATTGGAAGATGGGGGGTTGAGCATGAAGAAGAAATCAAAATGAAGAACACTACAGGAGAAGAACAGCTTTAGGAATTGCCTCCATAGAAAGTCCCATTGAAACTTTTGACATACGATGTTCAAGAATCAAGATGCATGTAACAGAATTTATGGGTGACCTGAGACTAGAGACTCTAATAGATTGGACTTAAGAGGTATAGCAATTCTTCAACTGCCTCCGTAGAAAGTCCCATTGAAGCCTTTTACATACGATGTCCAAGAATTGAGATGTATGTAACAGAATTTATGGGTGACCTGAGATTAGAGACTCTAATAGATTGGACTTAAGAAGTAGAGCATTTCTTCAATACTGCAGGAATTGCAAAAGAAGATCCAAGCACAGCAATGTTGGAGATAACAACATTGAAGTTACTGAACTTTCATGCAGCGATATAGTTGGACCATTGGTAGCAGGGTAAAGTGAGTCTATATTGAGTGAAAAACAAAATAGTGTTCACTTTTAAGATTTTTTGTTTGTTAATTTCGCAGAAAAAATGATTCTGTATTGTGTATGAACTTTATTCCATGAAAACTTAAAGCCCAATATCATCTCCTGCCAAACTGTTGGATTTCTACTGCAAAACACTTAGCAACCGCATTACCCTCTCCTCTAACCCACCACTAGGTAACAACCCTGTATTGATAGCAACAAAGTTATGAAAAAGCACCCCCCACAGAAAATAAAGAAGATTTTCCCATCAACGAGAACTCCAATATATAGTGTGTTGCCACTGTTACTAGTGACCACAACCATCTTTGCAAACCTTCATCACTGGCTAAGTGAGACTGGGGCCCATCCCCAAGCTGAGAAATTGTTTCACAAGGAAGATAAAATCCTTCCTTAGCACCCTCTTCTCATCCTTTGTTGCTTTCATGACCTTCCATCAATAACACCAATCTCTGCCTTGATTGTGCCCTGTTTTTACAAGTTGCCATATTTATTTGGCCATCAAATCAGCATGGGTCCACTGAAATTTGTCTGACTCTCTAAGCTCTGTAGTCATTCTGACTGAATAGCAGACTATGTTGATTACTACTCCATACATAGTACATACAATGAAACTTGGTTGCAGTCTCATTCAAAATACCTTCAGCACAGCCATTCTTCTTCTTTGCAAGGATAAAATATTCTTCTTAGATCTAGTATTTCCAAGGTTCACCATCTTGATTTTGGTTGCTGGTTATGCTATTGGCTGGTTGCCAGCAGCCAAATTCTTCTAGCACCATGTAAATTACCTCCGATCTTGCCTCTCCTTCCTCCTTTACTTCTATCTTCATTCTCCTGAACTTCTGCAGACAACTGGACTCTCCTTCCCTTTTGCTTTACTTGCTACTAATAACTTGCAACATACAAACATGCCAACCCCTTGGCATGCATGGTATGAATCCCTATTCCACTTTATCACTCCATCATGATACAGTACGATCTTTTATGGTTGTCTCTCTTCAAAGTTCCGGAATGAGGTATCTTTGATCCTGTGTCAGTCTTTACACCTTTATTAACTAGTTTTATCTTCTAATATTAATGTCTCTCCTTATGAGTGAATACAATCTTTATTAACAAGCTAAAATTCCTATCCTTCTCTAGTAAATCCTTTAAATTTTGATTATGCAAATCAGATTTCCCATTCAGTGAATTAATTATCAGTAATGAGGCTTGGATGTTAGGAGAGATGGCTTCGGTGGGCCAGGGTAGTTTCATACCAGTGGTGCCATAGATTCTAGATCTACTCATCTTGTACATCTTTCTCTTGGATTGCCTCCACTCTTTAGATTAGACTTCTATTTTACTTCCTGCTTCTTGCTTTTATATAGGAGACGCTTTAGTTCTCCTGCTTTGCATCAACATCATTGTACCTAACTATCCCATTCGCTTGCTTCAGTGGTCATCTGTTGGACATTAATACATTTATCTTATCTTCTCTTTTTCATAGTTATAAACCCTGGATGTGTTGTCTTTTTAGCCCAAATGTAACTGTTGATTTTTGGACTTCAGCTGTTTGAGTTTTCTATTCATGCAGTTTTTTGGTCTCCTTTTTACTGAAAGGAAGTAGGGGTGCAGAATATGCTTCCTACACTAACCAATGAGAGAAGAATGCGTAGAAAACTAAATAAACACAATTGCAGTAAAAAACAACACAGAAACATACCACCATTAAACATTGATTTCCTGGGAAACCCTTCTGGGAGAAATAAGCCCACATTTCAAAGCATGCTCAATGTATTATTCAAAGACTAACAAATGGTCATAATACATTACAGAGTCTCCATGCTCTCAACAGGAGCATTCAATAGCACAAAGATTCCAGGGAAATTTCGGCAGCTCCAAAAATTCTCACATTACCTCCAACCCAAGCACTTGTTAAAATTTCAGACCTCAACCCAGTTTCAGTCTCGCTGATTTTTCAGCCAATGTTAAATGCCCAAACCCAGTTTTATATCAGCAAACAAATTCTTAGCAGAAAATAAACTTCAGAACTGAAACATAAGGATTCTGAACATCGTTTTAAGTGCAGAAATAAAATATCAGCAGTATGCAAAACTCAGAAAATTTAGACACAAGAATTTTTGGTCTAACTTCGACCCTGGAAAAACCCACAAGGGGAAAACCAGTGAGAGAGGGCTTTTTATTATTTATGGGCTTCTGAGAAAAATATTTTACAGCATATTCATCTTCAGAAATTTACACAAACTTATCTAGACTTTTTTTGAAAAAAAAAATTCCTTCTAAACAGTCCTGGAAAATGCTCTTTGATTTCTGTGTCAGAAATCCGTACAACTGTACGGCTATTCCAACAATTAATGCTGTACGGACTGTTGTTAAATTTATAAGCAGCTGCGAGAGCCATTCTCCTGGAGGATGGCTAAGATCCTAGACGAGATCTAGGGCCCCCAGTGCACTCCTGGGTTACTTGGTCTGGGACCAAACAGTCAGTGCCATGGCAAAAGACCCTTATGAGGGCCCCCAATATACGACTTGGGTTCTTGGTGAATAACCAAGCAGTAAAGACCCCTGAGAGGGCCCCCAGTATATGACTGGGGTTCTTGGTCTAGGACCAAGCAGTTTAAGCCCCTAGATAAGCCTAGGGCCCCTGGAAAAGTCCAGGGTACCCATGCATATGGCATGGGTTGATCCTTGGTCTTTGGTCTTGGTGGATAAGACCCCAGGAAAAGTTCTGGGCTACTTGATTCTCTATCAAGTATTTGATGGTACATGACCTTCCTTGTAGAAGGACATAACCACATGAGGGATAAGTCCCATATGCAGTGATGATAAAGTAATAGGTTCACCATGTGATATGAAGGAATGAGTAATGCCACCTTGCAAACCCTCCTTTACCCTTGCATGATTGGTTTGGGGTTTTGTTGTCTTATTCAAGGGTTAAATTTAAAGTTAATTTTAAATGTCTATTATCACATGTTTAAATTTAAAACTTAAACATGTGATTTTAATTTAATTTAATCTAACCCTTTCCCTAGCTTAACCTATAAATTAACCCCCCTTCCCTCCCCTCTCACTTTTCACTCACCTATCATTCTAGTGTGCTAGCGCTGATCTCTCTCTAGCCTGCGACCTCTTTGTATTTTCTGTGGGAGTGGCCTCTTTGATTTGCTGTGGATGTTTTCTGGCTGCCGTCTCCTTGCATCTGCTGTGGGTGATTTCAAGCTGCCGCCTTCTTGTGGGTGACCTTCCAACACCGTCCTCTTCCCTTTGGCTGCTGTTTGGAGTGTGTGCTAGGTGCGACCTCCCTTGTGCTTGCTGTAGGTACAGGTGCGGCCTCCCTTGTGTTTGCTGTAGGTACAGATGCGGCCTCCTTTGTGTTTGCTATAGGTGTAGGTGCAGCCTCCCTTGCATTTGCTGGTTGGGGGAATGTGTTTCAGTGTGTGAGCAGTGTGCCTTTCATTGAGTACAAACCCTTGAGGTTACGACCCTGTTGTATGAACAAATCTTAAGGGTTTCGGTGCCCCTTTCTTCTCTGTCTGCTGCGTGGAGAGACTATCTAGTCTACGGCCCTCTTGTTAGGGTAACCTTGTGGGGTGCCTTTTGCTGAAACACCTAATAGCTTAGTTATGAGATAAGGGTTTATACACAGTCCAGTTTTCAGTTCTAAAGTCTCTTGGGGTAAGGGTTTTACTGTGTGAGGGTTTGGGCATTTATAACCTTTGTTGGGATTGAGTTTTTCTCCCTGTGGCCCTTGTGCTTGGTGGCAAGAAAGTTCTTTCATTCTTTGGCATTGAGATCCACTATAGATCTATGAACTGAACCTTTGTCTGAGCATACTAAACTGGTTCTACACCTCTTGTGGTTACTGTGCTATCTTCAGAGGTAAGGTTGCTGTACCA
This sequence comes from Picea engelmannii, assembly GCA_009831015.1. Classification (NCBI taxonomy): domain Eukaryota; kingdom Viridiplantae; phylum Streptophyta; class Pinopsida; order Pinales; family Pinaceae; genus Picea; species Picea engelmannii. The sequence continues at coordinate 336,926 of ML791741.1, read as the reverse complement.
GGTATGTATCTTACTCATCTTTCTCTGATTTGGTTTTGATTTTACTACAGAACTGTTTAATCTAGTATGCATTGTGTAGATCTGAAGATATACTCTGAACTTACAATTTATTCTATTGTGAAATGATTAGACTAAATTGTTAGA
>ML791741.1:298593-323035 GCA_009831015.1 Picea engelmannii | reverse complement strand
GGAACAATGCTTGTTAAACAAGCAGAAGATGCAGCAAGCCATAAGAAGGTGAACATATCTTAACAGTACTATGAAATTAACACCTAATTAGTAATTAGGTGCAGATGAGGGATACAATCTTTGTAGGTTGCTAAACTCAATTATCTTGAGAAAACATAGCTTATGCTTTCTAGTTGCGTGGGAATTTTGAAAACATCTTCAGAACTTATTATATGATTATGCTGACCAGAAGTCTTTGTGATGCAGTCAGAGAAAAAGGATATTGTTGGTCCACTAGAGCAGGTATATACTTATTTTTATTTCATTATTCTTGTGGCAGAAGCCTATTTAAATTATATTTAAATTCCAGTACAATCATATACTTGGAAGAAAATAAATGACTTTAGAACATATAAGATGTCTATAAAATGCTATGCTGAAGAAATTCTACCAGAAGTGGTTAAAGAAATTCTACCAGAAGTGGTTATATAAAGATACAGAAATCAAACCACGAAGATGCCATAAAAGAAAAATTTCATCAACGGTTTATTTTATCCACAGCTGGAAAAATAGATTATAATTTATTTTAGTCTTGCTGGTATTTTCATTTAAAATATCTGAGTCGGAAAGTGGAAATATGCTGGCAGGTAGAATAATTGTATTTCTGTTTGCAATATGGTTTCTAGTAACCACAACTTTTAGCAGGAGCCAAGAAGATCACTTGTATTGTTTACGTGAAATGAAGAAAACTAAATGAAAACTCCATAAAATATCCCCTTGAACAGGCTTTTAGTTTTCCCAGATTTGTTTATCATTATTTACATCATATTAAGATCAATCATCAGAGATACCACTTTGTTTCCATGAATTCCCTTCTGATTGTGCATCTATCTGAGGTTACACATTAACTTTTGATTTTTGATATTGTAATAATGTCTCAAAATAGCAGATATCTACAGTAGTTATCTTTGTAATAGAAGTCTTTAAAAGGTCATGATTTCCATATTGCTGTATAAATAAGAACAGGAATGTGTGTAATTTGAACAGAGTTAATGATTGTTGGTTGTTTACACAAAACTGTTCAACTTGTGACTGAGAACTTAAACCCTAATTTAGAAATCTTCCTAATGTTATCAGTAAATTTATCTTTCTCTTCATATTCTGTTGCTGACTCCTGTTTGGTTATGTATGTGTTACTTTTGCAGTCCCATTAATGTTAATGGTTTTTATTGACAGAATAATTAACATTGAAGTTTGAACAATTTAGGATTATCAAAATTCACTGGACCCTGTTCTCTCTCATGTTCCTATCCCAAGCCCCATTGCCCCTTTCTGACTCCATCCTTGAGGATCTTAACCCCAATATAGCTTTTTATTTCAGGCACTTCATGCAACTGAGAGATGACATACTTGTATATACATGCAAATGTTGGATGCATGGCCTTAGGATCCCCCTTGGAGAGTTCTAGGTAGACTCTCGTTTGCTTTGGGTTAAGATTGATCACCACATCTCACGTCCTGATAGGACTTGCTAATTATGCCACTTACAAGAGGTTGAGTCAGAGGAGCATCTCATCTTCAGATGTCCTATCTTTTATGAGATTGGAGGGAGGTTTTACTGCCTTCAATGGGACTCAAGTGTCTCCCTCTGCACATTCTTTCATTATCTAGCCACATATGCCTAGCTCTTTTCATGAGGGGACATAAATTGTAGTCCTTGCGTGGACCTCCTCATTCAGAGCCCATCAAGAGGATCACCTCATTCTTCCTTGTTGTCCAGTGCGCTTGGGGCAATAAACGACTAGCAAAGGCCCATACCACTCTAGATTTTAGCAAAGGCCCAATGGTTCGATTGACTTCCACGAGACTATGAGGAACTCTCTCCATGCAAAGTCCAGAGTCCAGACTACTACCCTCTAGGTTCGATCAAGCAGCCAATCTTCCATTTAGAGATTCTTCCCCCAACATTGGATGTTAGGAGTGGTGGACCTCCTCAATCTAGTCCTTCTCTTAGGTTTCTTGCTAGGCTTACCTAACCAAGCCCCCTCGACCCTAGGTATTCTCTAGACAACATTATCAGATAGTGCATTGACCCCTTTGCAGTGATTGATGACTCAGTTGATAAGCCTTCTTCTCTCTCCCCTCATTCTGCCTTGGCTTCTATTTCTAACATGCCTTGACATCATTTATACTTGTCATGGTTTTAGCACTTATTTGTGCTTCTTTTAGCTATGTACTTGGCTGCTTTAGATAGAGTAGCATTAGGCACTGCTTTTACACTCCTATGTACTGACATTGAATGTAGAGTTCCATTGACCTACTTATTGTGGTCATTTGTTGGACATTAATAAAATTATCTGATCTTACCTTATCTCTCCTTGAATCTCTTTGCTATGTATAAGCTCTTTTTTGCCTCTCGGGGCATCTACTTTAGGTCTCTTCAAAGGTTTGTGGGACTGGGAGAACTTATTGACACTTGGCATGTATTCTACCAATCTAAATCTTACGGGTTCTTTTTCCAGTTTTAGGTCTTTAAGATTGGAATTGAATTGATAATGTGATGTGCTGAATCTCACCTGTTCCTCTGTGGATTCCTTTACAAAATGGCCCCTGTGATAGACTAACACCCCACGGAATAGTCATGTATCTCTGATTATCGTGAGATGAAAGAAATAAACTCCACAAATTTCTAAACAAGTAGTGCATTGAAGCCTTTGGTTCTCGTGTGTATTGGCCATCTTTATACAAAATGTTCATTTCTTCAAATCTTTCCATATCCATTGAACATTATCTTAAAATTTGGTTATCTTGAGAAATAATATACCCAGCTTCAATTCAAAGAAAAGCTAGCAGTGTTTCATGGTAAATATTACTTTGACTTTGGAGACGTATGTCAGTTCTATAGATTTACTTTTCTAATATCTTTTATTTCTTTTTGCAGACATTTGTGCGGGAGGTTATTAAATTGCATGACAAGTACTTGCAGTATGTCAGCACGTGCTTTGTGACCAATTCTCTTTTCCACAAGGTTTGTATGTTTATTTTCATTCACTCTCATTCTCTATGTTTGTTATTTTTTAAGCACATTTTTCACAGATGTGCTATATATAAGATTTTTTTTTCATTTTACCAACTGTTTTCAGGCATTGAAAGAAGCATTTGAGGTATTTTGCAACAAAGGAGTAGCAGGAAACACAAGCGCAGAACTATTGGCTACCTTTTGTGACAACATACTGAAAAAGGGTAGCAGTGAAAAATTAAGTGATGAAGATATTGAAGATACACTTGAGAAGGTGGCTCCTGCTTTTCATTTGGGATTACTGCAATTATAAAATTACCTAGTGTACTTGAGCGCTGATATCATTATTCATAAATACTGCAGGTGGTAAAGCTTCTTGCATACATTGGTGATAAAGATCTATTTTCAGAATTTTATAGGTATATTTCAACTTTCTACACATCTTCCTTTTCAAAACCTATTTCCTGAGTAAATCGGCTATATGTCTTAACAAGTAAGATCTTCTCTAGCTTTTGCTGAGCATTTGAAGAAAATTATTGAATGGAATGCTTCCAATTTTTTTAGCTTTTTTAGGTTTTGTTTACTGCGCGAGGAAATTTGAGTTGCATTGACCTTAGTTGTGAGAAAACTGAATAGACTGCATATTATTTATTGTTTTCCCTGTAATACATTTCAAATTTGTAACCAGCTAAGGTTGGCTAACAATCTTTGATGGACAAACATATTGAGTGAACAAGGTACACTGTATTTGAATATTGTAGGAAAAAACTAGCGCGCCGGCTTATATTTGATAAAAGTGCAAATGATGAACATGAACGGAGTATCTTAACGAAATTGAAGCAACAATGTGGAGGCCAATTTACTTCAAAGATGGAGGGAATGGTACGCAAATGTTACTATTTGGTTCTGTGGAATGCTTACAGCTTGTGTATTTATAATTAAAACCCTGGGAAATAATGTAAAGCTCTTTGATTCATGCTCTTCTAATCGGTATATTTCTTCTCAGCTTACTGATTTGACTTTGGCACGAGAGAACCAACCAAAGTTTCAAAAATATCTTGATGATAATGTGCATGTACATCCTGGAATAGAATTGACTGTAACAGTCTTGACTACTGGATTTTGGCCCAGCTACAAGTCATTTGATCTCAATTTGCCTGCTGAGATGGTGAGTTTTCTGTGCTTCCCACTATTTCCACAAAAGATACTAGAAACTTGAAATAGAAGAATACAATATCAATTTGAAGCATCTTGAAGTTGTTTTTGTGAACACTTGAATGGTTCCATCAGGAGTAAATAACAGATTGGAAGTCATTTGTTATTGAAAAGTTTATTGAAAAGTCTGTAAGTGTTCCATGTAACTGAAAGGAATTGTTCAGGTATTTTGCATAATTAAATAGGACTGGAAAGAAATTGTCACTTAGGCTAGAAACATCATTTCAACTTTAGCTTCCAGATCTAGGGAATCCAGATTTTTTTGATGATACTAAATCTAGTCAAAACTTGATTTGCTAACTCCGCTTTAGAGCCCAAAATTATACTAAATTGGATTTTCTAGGTTCCTTATGGAACATTTCCCTGCACATACTCTTCCACAAGAAAGAAATGCCACAAGGCATATCATGTCCCAAAGATATCTGCCAAGCAATCTAATTGTCCAAATTCCAATCCACTTCCAATAAGTACAGAACAAATAGTAGCTCCAAAAAATATGCTTCACCATCTCCTATTTTCGGCAAATGCTACAAAGTCCATTTGACAAGCCTGTTGAGTGGGATCTATCCTAGAATGCTAGGCTTTGATGGAGAGTCAAGTAGCCCATAAAACTGTATTTAATTATAACTGTATTCTCAGTAATGAATGATTCATCACATTTCCAGTGCCAGTCCTTCCACATAGGGCCTAATATTGAGTTTCATGTTAAACATGCTATGATATGGGAACATTGTGCAAGTTTTGAGAAAAAAAACATATTTTTCAGCAATTTGGAAGCACTGAGATCTAGGCATTATTCTCTAGTCTAGTCCTTTATGGGATTGACTCCAATGTGTCTCTGAAGTATAAAAGCCTCTTTTGGCAAATGCTACAAAGTCCATTTGACAAGCCTGTTGAGTGGGATCTATCCTAGAATGCTAGGCTTTGATGGAGAGTCAAGTAGCCCATAAAACTGTATTTAATTATAACTGTATTCACAGTAATGAATGATTCATCACATTTCCAGTGTCAGTCCTTCCACATAGGGCCTAATATTGAGTTTCATGTTAAACATGCTATGATATGGGAATATTGTGCAAGTTTTGAGAAAAAAAACATATTTTTCAGCAATTTGGAAGCACTGAGATCTAGGCATTATTCTCTAGTCTAGTCCTTTATGGGATTAAGACTCCAATGTGTCTCCGAAGTATAAAAGCCTCTTTTGGCAATCTAGATCCTCGTTAGTGTTGATGAATCAACTATCTTGAAAGATGTCTCTCTAATCACATCGAAGAGTCCAAAAGGTCTCATAATTCCCTAGATATCAGGTTCTTACTTAAGTCTAATAAAAAAATCTACTTAGGGGCATCTCAACGTGGCTCTTGCAATCCACTTTGCTGCCAAGACCATTTCTTGATAGCAGAAAGCGGACAACCCTAGGCTTTGTTAATCTTTAGAAAGAGTAAAAATTCCTAAGCAACTAACAGTAGACCCTTTGCTGTTCCCCCAAATCTTTTTGGTGCAGCCTTTTCTCAAGCATCACATCTTCCCTATGGACTTAGATCCTGAGTCCATGTTTTCTCATACAGTGTTTATCTATAATGTCCTTGAGTGTAACACCCTGTTTCCCCAGTCTGTAAATATAACTTTATTGGCCAGGAACTATGGCAAACTCAAAGTGTGAATGTTTAATTTGGTGGACCTTTGTATAAAGGTCGATGAATGTAAATCTTGTTATTTTGATGGATAATGGAAACGTGTTTCATGACTGCTGAGAGAGGGGATGTGCTAAGAAAGAGAGATCACGATTGCTAATAAAAAGGTGGTGGAGGGAACCCGGAATGGTTGTGATAACCTCCACCGAACCAGCACCATACTGGAGTTAATGTTGCTCAGATCAGAACAAACCTCTGCCTAGAAATGAATTCCCATCGGGCTGGTAGGTGGGAAGGGACTCCTCAAGAGTTAATGAGGGATGGGGTAGACTGCCCATGGGATGGCTTCCGGACTTGACCACGGATGGGGGGATTCGAGCCACACGCAACCTTGCCGAGGGCAAGAAGGGAAGCGTGGTGGACAGGGGGTAGCCTGCGAAGAGGCAGAGACGAGAGCATAAACTTTTGGGTTCGAGGAAGGATTGAAAGCAAAAACAATGAGTTCTGATCACAGGGAATAGAGACAGAGCCAGGAGAAGGAGAGTAACCTTCGTCCTCATCTATTCCTGTATTGGGAGGAGAGTAACCTTCGTGCCCAACTTTCGTTGAGCTGGAAGTACGAGATTGAGTCTCAGAGCATCGTGGCCTAAGCTCGGGGGTGGCCAGTGATAAATCCATTGGGAGGGATTGAGCCTATGGTTGGGTGGAAACGAGCATCCCTCTCACCAGTCGCATCATGCCTAGTGGTTCTGATAAGTGTTTTAGGCCTTGTATTTTGAATTGAATATCATGGATACATGCTCATGTTTATACGCCCATAAATGGTTTTTGTATGCTATGATTTCCCATTAATTTAGATTGGAAATAATGAATGCGTGTGTATACTTATATGCCACAGTTGGTTTTTGTTATAAATGAGTAAGTTCGGAGCATGAGTCCATTCCATCGAGAATCGTCCCATCTGCCTGATTCTCTTGGTGTTCTGGTTAATCCCTCGAAGGCACCTTCCCCAAGGAATTGCATCTTGTCTCAGAGTCAGAGTAAGCTCCTTGGTATGGCTACCGCTACGGTAAACTCATGAGAATACCCTGCCCCGGTGTTATAGCTCATAACTCGGTGAGTTAGGAAGGCACTTCCTTCATGTCAGTAGCCTAGGGACTTTGAAAGGTACCCAAGCCCTTATCCAGAAACTCGACTAAAATTAGGGATAATTGCCCAAAAACCATCTGAAGGTTCATGTGATCCGGGTTTGGAAATCTTGTGCTAGAAGGAGTTAGCTCTCGAAGGTTTCAGAGTCATGGGAGTTTGAAGCTCCGAGAAATTGAATTTTGTACCTAATTCAGAAAGGATAGTGAATCCAACTATTGAAAGGGAGTATCCTTTCGTTTGGTAGACGAACAGACGAGATCCTTTCGGAAGTATCCCAGGTCTGTCAGAACCAATGGATCTAGAGGAGGAGCGCATGCGTTAATGCCTCGACCCCTTCAGTCTTCGCAAGTAGCGATGGAATCAGGACCGTAGATCCCAAGATCCATCGGGAGCTACCTTGATCGTCGATCTTAACCCTTGTGTAGGTGGGAGAGTGGATTCGTAAAAGCCCTGAAAACCCCGATGTAATTGGAACCGTCCATCGAAAGGGACACGTGGAGGGTGATCAACATTTCGCTGACTCGCACATCAGAAGAGTCAATGGGCGGAGTTTTAAGGACCATTGGATCCGAAAGGACATGTCGCGAAGATCCATACATTTCGTGAAAACAGGTATTGGGAGATCAGAGGTGCAAACGAGGAAAAACTCGCGAAGTAAGAATTCGCGAAATCATCCGGACCGTCCATCGAGAAAGGACGCGTGGCGGAAGATCAACGTTTCGTTGACTCACGACTCAGGGAAGTCAAAGGACGGAGTTGTTAGAACTTCCAAATCGTGAAACACAAAGTCCCGACAAAATCTGGGCCGTTGATTTGTGGGAGGCTCAAAGCTGTTGATCTGTAGAATGGAAGAATTTTGGACCTTCGGACTTCGGGATTCCAAGGAGGAGTTGGATGAATTTTCCAATTTCGCGAGTGGCGAAATCTCGATTAAATCTAGGCCGTTGGATAGAGAGAGACTTGTGAACCGTCGATTTAGCTTGGTCATGGTTTCAGAGATTTGGTCATCGGGAAAACGGAAGTGAAGACTTTCCCAAAGTTGCGAAGGCAAATCGTCGACTTAATTTGGGCCGTTGGTTAGTAGAGGGTTTAGAGCCGTCAGATCTTTGAGAGTCGGAGATTTGGAAAGGAAGGAAGAACTGTTCGTGATTCTTCGAATCACGAAATCTCGAAAAATATGGAAGTCCTAGAGGAAGGTCACACCGTGAACATAGGTGAGAGGGCTAGCGCTTGCTAGGCCGCTAATCGGGTTTCGGGACTTGGAGGAGTTGGAGAAGTTGGGACGCCTTGCATCGAAAGCCTCGAAGTCGCGAAATGCGACGTGCCGTTTAAATTAAGCCTATGGTCGCGGGTAGTGGTCACATGGAGGAGAATAAGGGAAGAGCTAGCCTGCGCTAGGCCCCTGTAGGTATTTGAGGAATTCTGTCCCTTGAGAAAAGGCGAAATTTTTTTATGCCCGTCGTGGGTGTGTGACAAAATGGTATCAGAGCATGGTTACAACACTTGGCCTGCTTGGGCTCATGGGGGAGTCGCTTAAATAACTCTTTGGGTACTTTCAAAAGAGTGACACCCTACCTTACCTCTTTCTTAAGAGGTCTGATTTAAAAATGTTATTAAAGGAATGAAACCTTCTACTGTGTGTGTACATTAAGAATTCTTTTTAAAAACCGTGTATTGTTCATGAACTAATAGATTGTTAGCTAACTATAAGTGTTTTTGGCAACACTTGAACATTCAGTGAATCACGGGAAGACCCCAATTCTAAAGGATGATGACATGCCATGAAGTGGGGGATGGCTCTCATAATAGAGACAAGGAATCTGATGAAAGGAGGGCGGCAGAAACCCCTCCGCATTTGGTTGAAACTGTAAAAAGCCTCAGCGCCGAGCTATAGAGTTTCAAGGTTGACAATGAGAGACTGATAAAGGAGCAAGAGAAACAAACAAAAATTAACGTAGTCTTGTTGAAGAGCTTATCCGACATATAGAGGCAACTGCAGCACGAACCCGCAACCAGTCACGCGGACCGACGACACAAGAAGAGAGGTCAAAGTCCACCTGAGATCCAAAAACATGACTCCATAAGTGACCCTACTGGGAGAAGTACCGCGAAGAAGGTCCAACCTGGAGACAGGGGACACTCATCGGGAGAGTACTTTGGAAAGGAAGCTGACAACTCCGAAGGGTCTTCTAGTAGCAGGGCTAGCTCACATTCTCAGAAGAAAGGAAGGAAACGGAAGCGTTCCAAAACCCGTGGTCCTGAGAGTTCAATAAAGCCAAACCACCCTCTTTCGACGGAGAGATAAAGAAGGGAGAAGAAGCGGAAGCTTGACTGCTTGGTTTAAAGAAGTATTTAAGAGTGCATGACTATTTCGAAAACTTGAAGGCTCAAATAACCATCTTCAACTTGAATGGAAAGGCTTCCATATGGTGGGAAGACCTTAGGAATGTGAAAGGAATCCATGAGAAGGACTTGTCATGGAAACAGTTTGAGAAATACTTTAGGAAGCAGTATTTGTCAGAAAATTACATGGATGGGAAAACTAAGGAATTCTATGAACTCCGGCTGGGGCAGCTCACCATAGAGGAATTTGTCAATAAATTCCTTGAACTACTGAGGTATGTACCCTACATAAAAGATGAAAAAGCAAAAATGCAGCGGTTCATTAGTGGGTTACCTCAGACCTACCGAGATAGGATTGAGTTCGACGAACCAAGGACCTTAGAAGAAGCTATCCGGAAGGCGAGGTATTGTTATGAACAGTTTGGGAGCAAGACAAGACCCCACGAGGACTGGAAGAAAAATAATAGTTCGGGATTCCATAAGAAAAGGTTTAACTCCTTAAGATTTAAGAACTATGGAAAAGATTCTACAGGGGGCCTTCCATCTAGAAGTGTATATCAGAAAAATTTCCCCTCTCAAAGTGGAAATAAACCTTTTCAGACAGTCCCAACAACGACGGATAACCTAAAGAAGGAATCCTTAAAATGCTGGGGTTGTAGAGAAAATCATAGATTGAGGGACTGCCCACACAGACAACAAAACAGTAAGGGGGTCTACAATATTCAAGAATCTATCACCGTTAATGATGTGGCTAGGAGCATGCCATGAATCTATGTAGCCCTGGACAATAATTAAGCCGACCATCAAGTTTCAGTAGTTGAGCTAGAAGGTATGATCGCCAACCATCCAATTTCTATTTTAATTGACCCAGGTTCTAATTTGAGTTATGTAGCCCCTCAGATTGCCGATAAGTGTAAACTGTAACCAACTAGACATGTTAAACCATGGTTGGTACAACTAGCCACTGGGACCAAAAGAAAGGTGGTAGAGGCTATACCAGCCTGCCAATTCATCATGGGTGGATTGCCCACCCAAGCGACCCTTAACATACTTCCCTTGGGATCTTATGACTTGTTGATTGGTAAGGATTGGTTGGTTGCTCATAAAGCTAAAATGGACTGTTACCATAAAACTTTAGAATGTGTAAATGAAGATGGGAGAAAGATGACCCACCAAGGGATTCAGAAGCTTGTCTCAGTGAGACAAATATCGGCCCTTCAAATGAAGAAGTATTGCAGAAAAGGGTGTTCCTTATATGCAATACAAAGGTTGGACTCCATTGAAGATGACAAACCAAACCTAGAGGACCACCCCATATTAAGAGAATACAAGGATGTATTCCCAGAAGAAGTACCAGGTCTACCTCCGAGAAGGGATATTGACTTCTCAATAGAACTCACACCAGGAGTGGTACTAGCATTTAGAACGCCATACAGAATGAGCACGCTAGAGCTCGTTGAGCTCAAGCTACAGCTAAAGGAGATGATGGACAAAGGCTACATCCGACCCAGTGTATCTCCGTGGGGAGCCCCCGTCCTATTTGTGAAAAATAAAGATGGCACACTCCGATTGTGCATAGATTACAAACAACTCAATAAGGAAACCATAAAGAACAAGTACCCCTTACCAAGAATCGATGACTTGTTCGACCAATTGGGAGGTGCATCCATCTTCTCAAAGATCAACCTAAGATCGGGCTACCATCAAGTCCGGATTAGGGATGAAGATATCCACAAAACAGCCTTCAGGACGAGGTATGGTCACTACGAATTTGTGGTGGTGCCATTTGGGTTAACCAATGTCCCCACCACTTTTATGTGCTTGATGAATAATGTACTCAACAAATTTCTAGACAAATTTGTATTGGTTTTCATTGAAGATATCCTAATCTACTCCAAGAACAGGGAGGAGCATGAAGAACATCTTAGACTCGTACTTCAAGTACTAAGGGAGCATCAGCTCTACACTAAGTTTAGCATGTGCGATTTCTTTCAGAAGCAAGTCCACTACTTAGGCCATGTCATATCTAAGGAAGGGGTGGCAGTAGACCTTGACAAGATCAGATCCATTATGGAATGGCCTACCCCGAAAGATGTATCTGATATTAGATCCTTCATGGGCTTAGCAAGATACTATAGAAGATTCATAAAAGGGTTTTCCAAGATTGGTTGTCCAATCATCGCCCTTCAGAAAAAGGGGATTAAATTCATTTGGACGTCAAAATGCGAAGAAAGATTTTAGGAACTAAAATACCTCCTGACCCATGCACCTGTGCTAAAGATTGTGAACCCAGATGATGATTTCTTTGTGTGTACAGATTCCTGCAAGGAAGGACTCGGAGGAGTCCTTATGCAAGAAGGACATGTAATATGCTATATGTCCTAGAAATTAAATGAGCATGAGATCAATTATGTGACCCATGACCTAGAGTTGGCCGCCATAGTACATGCTTTAAAAATGTGGAGACACTACCTCTTGGGTAGAAGATTTGTGCTTATGACAGATCATTGTGGATTGACACACATGTTTGATCAACCAAAACTCAATGCCAGGCAAGCCAGGTGGATGGCTCTCCTAAGTGAATTTGATTTTGAAATCAAACATATAAAATGAAAGGAAAATAGCGTGGCTGATGCCCTTAGCAGAAGTATAAAAACGATTCATCTAGCAGCAGTAAGCACCTGCAAAATAGATGTCAGGGAGAGAATTAGAAAAGCACAAGAGATAGATGCATTCTTTAAGACCGTGACTTCATACCTAAGGCAAGAGCCTACAGGGCTGAAATATGAAGGCTACCAAATGCTCGAGGAAGGGTTGCTGGCTTACAAAAATAGATTGTATATTCCAAACGATGACGACTTGAAGAGGTTCATAATGGATGAACTGCATAAGAGACCATATACTGGTCACCCGGGATATCAGAAGATGATCACGACCACTAGGAAACAATTCTATTGGCCTGGGTTAAAGAAAGACATAGCTAACTATTTAGTTAAGTGCCTAGAATGCCAACAAGTTAAGGCAGAGCACCAACATCCAACAAGATTATTACAGCCCCTATCGATTCCATAATGGAAATGGGAAACCATCTCCATGGATTTCATCACCGGATTACCAAAGTTGACCAAGCAAAATGATGCCATCATGGTCGTGGTGGACAAACTGAGTAAGTCTGCCCATTTCATCCCTATTAAGTCAACTTGCAAGGCAATAGATATTGCCAACATCTTCATGAAGGAGATATTCAGATTGCATGGCATGACCAAGGAAATTGTATCTGACAGAGATACCAAATTCACTTCAAACTTTTGGAAATCCCTAATGGCTGGTTTCGAGACCAAATTGTTGTTCAACACAACCTATCACCCTCAAACTAATGGACAAACAGAAAGAGTAAACCAAATAGTAGAGGACATGTTAAGAATGCACGTAATGCATCAGCCTAAGAAGTGGGAAGACTACCTGCCATTGGTAGAGTTTGCCTACAACAATGGTTATCAGGAATCCTTAAAGATGAGCCCCTTTGAAGCCTTCTATGGTAGACAGTGCAAGATCCCAATCAGCTGGAGTAATCCAGTGGATAGAATTACAATTGGACCCGACATGCTGAAAGAAATGGAACAACAAGTAGTGCAGATAAGGCAAAATCTGAAAATTGCTCAGGACTGACCGAAAAGTTACGTCGACAGAAAGAGAACTCCCCGAGAGTTCAAAGCCGGAGACCATGTTTATCTCAGAGTTAGATCTCGGAAGAGTCCCCTGAGTATGGGAGCCTATGCCAAGTTGGCACCTCGGTATTGTGGACCCTTTGAAGTCCTAGATGGAGTGGGACCTGTAGCCTATAGGCTAGCACTTCCTCCCACTTTAAAGGCACATAATGTTTTTCATGTTTCATTATTGAAAGAATATGTACATGATGCTAATCATATAATTGACTAGTCTGTGATCCAGGTGGAACCGAAGGGAGAATTTCTGCCAGAACCCCAATGCATACTAGACAGGAAGGAAACATCACTTAGGAATCGAACCATTGCACAGGTCAAGGTGCAATGGAAACACCTTGGCCCAGATGAGGCTACGTGGGAAATGGAAGATCCCAATCAACTAGAGTAATCCAGTGGATAAAATTACAATTGGACCTGACATGCTGAAAGAAATGGAACAACAAGTAGTGCAGATAAGGAAAAATTTGAAAATTGCTCAGGACCGGCCGAAAAGTTACGTCGACAGAAAGAGAACTCCCCGAGAGTTCAAAGCCGGAGACCATGTCTATCTCAGAGTTAGACCTCGAAAGAGTTCCCTGAGTATGGGAGCCTGTGCCAAGTTGGCACCTTGGTATTGTGGACCCTTTGAAGTCCTAGATAGAGTGGGACCTGTAGCCTATAGGCTAGCACTTCCTCCCACTGTAAAGGCACATAACGTTTTTCATGTTTCATTATTGAAAAAATATGTACATGATGCTGATCATATAATTCACTGGTCTGTGATCCAGGTGGAACCGAAGGGAGAATTCCTACCAGAACCCCAATGCATACTAGACAGGAAGGAAACATCACTTAGGAATCGAACAATTGCACAGGTCAAGGTGCAATGGAAACACCTTGGCCCAGATGAGGCTACGTGGGAAATGGAAGATGCCATGAGGCAGGCATTTTCGATTTTGTTTACTCTTGTACATACATATCATATTAGTAGATAGAACATCGAGGACGATGATTCCTTTAAGGGGGAGGGAATTGTTACACCCTGTTTCCCCTAGTCTGTAAATATAACTTTATTGGCCAGGAACTATGGCAAACTCAAAGTGTGAATGTTTAATTTGGTGGACCTTCGTATAAAGGTCGATGAATGTAAATCCTGTTATTTTGATGGATAATGGAAACGTGTTGCATGACTGCTGAGAGAGGGGATGTGCTAAGAAAGAATGACCACGATTGCTAATAAAAAGGTGGTGGAGGGAACCCGGAATGGTTGTGATAACCTCCACCGAATCAGTACCATACTGGAGTTAATGTTGCTCAGATTAGAACAACCCTTTGCCCATAAATGAATTCTCGTCAGGTTGGTAGGTGGGAAGGGCCTCCTCAAGAGTTAATGAGGGATGGGGCAGACTGCCCATGGGATGGCTTCCGGACCTGACCACGGACGGGGGGATTCGAGCCACATGCAACCTTGCCAAGGGCAAGAAGGGAAGCGTGGTGGACAGGGGGAAGCCTGCGAAGAGGCAGAGACGAGAGCAGAAACTCTCGGGTCCGAGGAAGGATTGAAACCAAAAACAGTGAGTTCTGATCACAGGGAATAGAGACAGAGCCAGGAGAAGGAGAGTAACCTTCGTCCTCATCTATTCCTGTATTGGGAGAAGGAGAGTAACCTTCGTCCCCAACTTTCGTTGAGCTGCAAGTACGAGATTGAGTCTTAGAGCATCGTGGCCTAAGCTCGGGGTTGGCCAGTGATAAATCCATTGGGAGGGACTGAGCCTATGGTTGGGTGGAAACGAGCACCCCTCTCACCAGTTGCATCACGCCTAGTGGTTCTGATAAGTGTTTTAGGCCTTGTATTTTGAATTGAATATCATGGATACATGCTCATGTTTATATGCCCATAAATGGTTTCTGTATGCTATGGTTTCCTGTTAATTTAGATTGGAAATAATGAATGCATGTGTATACTTATATGCCACAGTTGGTTTCTGTATAAAATGAGTAAGTCTGGAGCATGAGTCCGTTCCACCGAGAATCGTCCCATCTGCATGATTCTCTTGGTGTTTTGGTTAATCCCTTGAAGGCACCTTCCCCAGGGAATTGCACCTTCCCCAGGGAGTTGGAGTAAGCTCCTTGGTATGGCTACCGTTACGGTAAACTCATGAGAATACCTTGCCCCGATGTTATAGCTCATAACTCGGTGAGTTAGGAAGGCACTTCTTTTAGGTTAGTAGCCTAGGGACTTTGAAAGGTACCCAAGCCCTTATCCAGAAACCCGACTAAAATTAGGGATAATTGCCCAAAAACCATCTGAAGGTTCGTGTGATTCGGGTCTGGAAATCTTGTGCAAGAAGGAGTTAGCTCTCGAAGGTTTTGGAGTCGTGGGAGTTTGAAGCTCCGAGAAATTGTATTTCGTACCTAAGTTCAGAAAGGATAGTGAATCCAACTATCGAAAGGGAGTATCCTTTCGTTTGGTAGACGAACAGACGAGATCCTTTCGAAAGTATCCCAGGTTTGTCAGGACCAATGGATCTAGAGGAGGGGGGCATGCGTTAACGCCTCGACCCCTTCAGCCTTCGCAAGTAGCGATGGAATCGGGACCATAGATCCTAGCATCCATCGGGAGCTACCTTGACCGTCGATCTTAACCCTTGTGTAGGTGGGAGAGTGGACTCTTCAAAGCCCTGAAAGCCTCAATGTAATCAAAACCGTCCATCGAAAGGGACACGTGGAGGGCAATCAACATTTCGTTGACTCGCACATCAGAAGAGTCAATGGGCAGAGTTTTAAGGACTCGCGAAACACGAAATCATTCTGGACAATTGGATTCGGAAGGACATGTGGCAAAGACCCATACATTTCGTGAAAACGGGTATCGGGAGATCAGAGGTGCAGACGAGGAAAAACTCGCGAAGTAAGAATTTGCGAAATTATCCAGACTGTCCATCGAGAAAGGATGCGTGGCGAAAGATCAACGTTTCGCTGACTCACGACTCAGGGAAGTCAAAGGACGGAGTTATTAGAACTCCCAAATCGCGAAACGCGAAGTCCCGACAAAATTTGGGTCGTTGATTTGTGGGAGGCTCAAAGTTGTTGATCTGTAGAATGGAAGAATTTCGGACCTTTGGACTTCGGGATTCCAAGGAGGAGTAGTTGGTCGATTTTTCGAATTTTGCGAGTGGCGAAATCTCGATTGAATCTAGGCCGTTGGATAGAGAGAGACTTGTGAACCGTCGATTTAGCTTGGTCACGGTTTCAGAGATTTGGTCATCGGGAAAACGGAAGTGAAGACTTTCCCAAAGTTGCATAGGAAAATTGCTGACTTAATCTAGGCCGTTGGTTAGCAGAGGGTTTAGAGCCGTCAGATCTTTGAGAGTTGGAGATTTGGAAAGGAAGGAAGAATTGTTCATGATTCTCCAAATCATGAAGTCTCGAAAAATATGGGAGCTGGGACCTAGTCCTAGAGGAAGGTCACACCGTGAACATAGGTGAGAGGGCTAGCGCTTGCTAGGCCCCTAATTGGGTTTTGGGACTTGGAGGAGTTGGAGAAGTTGGGACGCCTTGCATCAAAAGCCCTGAAGTCGTGAAATGCGACGCATGGTTTAAATTAAGCCTATGGTCGCTAGTAGTGGTCACATGGAGGAGGATAAGGGAAGAGCTAGCCTGTGCTAGGCCCCTGTAGGAATTCGGGGAATTCTATCCCTTGAGAAAAGGCGAAATTTTTTTATGCCCGTCGTGGGTGTGTGACATTGAGCATACCCCTACTCATTACACTTCTTATGAACTTAGATCCCTAGTCCATGTTTTCTCAGATAATCTCCCTCTACGATGTCCTTTAGCAGAGTCCTACCTAGTTGCTCATGGCCACCTCGAGCCTAACAAGCAAGAGATAAATGGGATTATCAAAGAAAGTATCTATAGACAATATATCCAGGTCACTTGTCTCTCCCACCTTAGGGGTTTGAGATCCAAGATGGCCTTTTCCCCCCTTACATGTTTTGACATTGGATGCATGGGCTCAGGACCCCCTTAGCAAGTTCAGAGTGGGATTGCATCAACTTCAGGTGGTAATTGAGCACCAGATTCCACAAGAGAGCAAAGTATGCCAGATCTACCATCAACATTAGACAGAGACAAAGGAGCACTTTATATTCAAATGCCCTTGTTAGCATGAGATACCTTCCTTTCAAGAATAACTCTGTCAAGAGTTTACCTTTTGGTCAGGACTAACCCAGTAAGGCCTTTAATGTCAGTGAGTGAAGTAGGGTAAAGTCTAGCAGGCAAACAATGGCGGATTTTTTTTCCTAGGACACTAAAAACATGGGGCTCTTCCAAGAATCTTAACATAAATGTTAATCATACAGCTTGTGATAAAGTAGTGACATTTTTTTGGCAATTTTCTTTTCTTTTATATATCCCTGCTCTGTTTTTATAATAATAATAATAATAATCTAATTTTAAGGTCATAGCCAAGCCTCATAGCCAAGCCAGACACCAAATTGGTGTATGAGACCCCCTTGTTTATGGGACAAGGGACCCCCCCGCACAACGATTTGTCTGCTAAAGTCTACAGAGATATACATACTCTACCCCCCTCTAGATTTGAACTTGTGACCTCTTAGGAGGAAACACATGTTAAGGAAGGATTTTATTGTAGGTCCTTGTGCAACCAAACAAGAGGTCCAATGTTAGCATGTAGACTTGAGAGAAGCTTAGGTGAGTGTGGGATGTTCTACTATCTTGTATGGATGGATATATATGTCATGGCTTAGTGATCAACACTATTGTCTCATCTTTAGTAGTTCCTTTCTTCCTCATAATAGTTTTTCATTGAAAAGCACATGGTTCAACTTTGTAGATCCTTTGGCTTTGCACAGAGGAGGGAACCTCCGATATATGATAGGTGGTCATTAATGCAGCTTATGTTTGTTGTGTTGCTGGGTTATTGGTTTAGATAGGTCTAAAACAATGGGATAACTTTACCTAATTGAACTACACTAAGGAAAGGTACTTATGTTTGTTACCTACAGGAAAGGGACAACCTTGGTTTTGATACTTACAGGGAAGTGATTTATTAGACCTCATGTTATGTACAATCATTAAGTAATGTGTTGACACTTGAAAGGCATTGCAAGAATCAGATGGATCATTGAATTGATCTTGTCTTTTGGGGATATGCAATTGTTTATTTTCAACCACCATTTCTTCCTAGCTATTTACAAGTTTCATGCTAGGAAGAAGATTCTCAAGCCTACAAAAACACATTATGCTAGCTGCCATCATGCTAATTGCAAGGAAGAAGTTCCTTCAGCTCACAAAGCCAAATGATGCAAGGAAAGCTCATAGAAGCACATCATGCCTGTTGCAAGGAAGTTTGTCCACCCCACAGAAACACACGATGCTAGTTACTTAATATTATAGGAGAGGATGGCTTGGCTGGAGTGCAAGACGCCTTTCTGTTGAAATTAGTGTAGCTGCAAGAGCCATTCTCCGGAGGATAGCTAAGACCCTAGTTGAGATCTAGGGCCCCCAGTACAGTCTTGGGGTTTCTTGGTTTGGGACCAAGCAGTTAGAGCCATGGAAAAAGACCCTAGTGAGGGCCCCTAGTATATTGTTGGTGTTCTTGGTCAAGGACCAAGCAGTAAATCCCTAGATGTGTTCTAGGGCCCCTGGATGTGTTCCAAGGAATCCTTGCTCGGTGCTTGTGTTGATCCTTGGATGTGTTCCTTGGTGGTTGATGATATAAGTCCCTAGATGTGTTCTAGTGCCCCTGAATGTGTTTCAGGGAATCCTTGCTTGGTGCTTGGATTGATCCTTGGATGTGTTCCTTGGTGGTTGATGATGTAAGTCCCTAGATGTGTTCTAGGGCCCCTGGATGTGTTCCAGGGAACCCTTGCTTAATGCATGGGTTGATCCTTGGTCTTGTACCTTAGTGGATAAGACCCTAGATGTGTTCTAGGGCTCCCAGATGTGTTCTAGGGCAACTTGGTCTTGGACTAGGTAGAGCTTGGTTAAACATCAAGATGTGATGATGTGTGATCCTCTTCCTCTCTCCTGGGATGGTCCATGGGACCTAGCAGTGGCTAAGAAGATGGACATGACGACATTATTGATGTACCCTCTTATGCAGTGGTGATAAAAATTTAAAAGTCATTATGAGACTTATGTGGACATGTTTTGCCATTGAGGACCCCCTTATTATTACTTTTGACTTATTTGACATTTAATTAATATTTATATTAATTAAATTGTCAATTTTAAATTAATTTATTTTAACCCTACCCCTCTTCATAAAACTATAAAAGAAACCCTCCCCCTCTCATTTTCACACTCAGTCACTTCTCTCTYTTCTATTTGCTGCAGCTACTTCAGTTATCTTTTTTTTGGTGATGGTACGGCCTCTCTATTGGTTTCTCTTCTCAGATCTGAAGTGATTGTTTGGACTTTTGTTGGCTGTGAGCTTCTTCAGTTTAGTTTGCTGTTGGTGATGAGGGGCCGGACCTTACCTTAATGGTCTGAGTTTTGCTGAGGCTGCCGTGGGCTTCACCTTGGACACCTCCCTTTCTTGTCTATGAGAGCCGCAGACTTCCTTTCGCTGCTGTGGGTGTCGCGGCCCCTTTTTACCTCCACTGTGTATGCTGCTAAGGACTCCGTGACCTCCTCTTTGCTGTCACCATCTGTGGGTGTTTTTCTTTGTGGCTGTTCCTCTTGCTGGTGTTTTTGCTGCCTGTAGGGTCTCTCTTTTGCTGCCCTAATGGCTGGTACTTTCTTGAGTTGAAGGGTTTATTGTGCAGTCCAAATTTTGGTCTGTTTTATGGGTGTTCCTTGCTGCCCTAATGTCTGGTACCTTCTTGAGTTGAAGGGATTATTGTGCAGTCCAGCTTTGGTTGTTTTGTGGGTGTTCCTTGCTGCCCTAATTGCTGGTACCTTCTTGAGTTGAAGGGATTATTGTACAGTCCAGCTTTGGTTGTTTTGTGGGTGTTCCTTTCTGCCCTAATGGCTGGTACCTTCTTGAGTTGAAGGGCTTATTGCACAGTCCAGCTTTGGTTGTTTTTATGGGTGTTCCTTGCTGTCCCTTTTTTTGTTGGTACCTTCCTCTTGAAGGGTTTGCTGTCCCTTTTGCTGGTACCTTCCTCTTGAAGGGTTTGCTGTCCCCTTTTCTGGTACCTTCTCTAGCTTGAAGGTGGTGATTGCTGTAGGGACCTAGAGTCTCAGATTTGGACAGTCATTAAGTGTTTTTACTCCGGCCTTGCTTGACCCTCATGATAGAGATCATAACCCTAGAGGTTTGATCCATGAACTTTAAAACTGATTTCTGAGCATATTAAAGAGGACTACATCCACACATGTAACAGGTACATTCTTCATTGGTTAAGACGTAAGCTAGGGTTTGTTTTCTGTACTCAGAAATTCTATTTATGTTCAGAAGTTAATGTTATATATTCAGATCTGTTTATGTCTTGTTTAAAACTTTCTGATCTAAATTTCATTAATGAACAGTTTTTTAAAAGTTATCACTGTTTTCTATTTTACCCTAAATCTAACACTTGCAATATATGGTAATTTATCTTGCAATATATGGTAATTTATCTAGGTTTGGGGGAGTCTAAGACAAATGAGGGCAAGAGTGTAACACAGCATGTTAAATAATGATTGGTGGGTATATTGCAAGTAATGCACTCATCCATTAATGATGGAGGCCCAAGCATTGTGGGACAGCCTAGATGTAGAGGATCAAGCATGGGTTATTTGAGCCTTGCCAATGCTGTACTTATTGTTTTGTGTTGTGTATTTTATAGTAAAAGCCTGTGTAGTGTCATGATCATCTATCAATCGTTGTATATTTTTATTTAGCTTATCAATGAGAAATCATTCATTCACCTATTTGAATCACTTCCTAATTCAATGTTTGCAATTTGTATATCTAGAATTATTTGATTGTACCTTTTGTGGATGTATTTGTTTCTGTTCCCATTCTGTTCCTGCCTGCCTTACTGCTTGTGCTGTTTGTTGAAATTGGGCCCTGCTCTTGAGTCATCCCTGAAAGTTATCACCCTGTTACTGAAAGTTAGTGGAACCTAGGTATACTAATTTGAAAAACTTCTAAAAGGTGAGTTTTGACTGTATGCTGCCCCTTGTTTACAGGTAAGATGTGTAGAGGTATTTAAAGAATTCTACCAGACACAAACTAAACATCGAAAGCTTACATGGATATACTCTTTAGGGACGTGCAATATTTTTGGCAATTTTAATGTCAGATCGGTGGAGCTTATTGTGACAACGTATCAGGTAAACTTATTTTTTTGTATTATTGGTTTTCATGTTTTATATTCTTTTATTGTGACAATGTATCAGGTAAACTTATTTTTTTGTACTATTGGTTTTCATGTTTTCTATTCTTTTATTTGTTGCCATCCACTTGAGATGTTATTCATCGCATTTATGGTTCTGGACGAGGCATTAGCAGATTAGTGGTTTTAGGAATTTTAAAATAGTTTGCATTTTGTTTCTACATTGCCCTTGTTCTGAATGTTCCATTTTGTGTTTGTATATTCCTTTCTAATGCTGACAATTACTTTTTAACCATGTTTGCATTTTGGTCATGTAATGATAACTGTTAATACCTGTGTGGATTCTGGAAGAAGCCAGTGGAAATCATCCATATCTATAGTTGTAAATTTTGTTGCCTAGCTGTGCAGAATTGATTGTTCATAGTATTGATTTGTTTATTAATGCAATATATGGGGATGTTCACTGTGCAGGGAGCTGCATTATTGCTGTTCAATTCCGCAGAAAAATTGAGCTATTCAGAAATCAAATCTCAGCTGAATTTGTCTGATGAAGATATTATTAGATTGCTACATTCACTTGCGTGTTTAAAACACAAAATCCTGATTAAGGAGCCAAGCACAAAAACTGTCACACAATCTGATTACTTCGAATTTAATGCAAACTTTACTGACAAATCAAGAAAGATTAAGGTCTGAGCTAATAACAAACTTTAATTATTTGATTTCATGTGGATCTTGTAACATTAAAAGATCACTTGATAATAACGTTTTTACTGAATTGTAGATTCCTCTTCCTCCTGTGGATGAGAAGAAGAAGATAATTGAGGACGTGGACAAAGATAGACGTTATGCAATTGATGCTTGTATTGTTCGAATCATGAAGAGTAGGAAAGTTTTAGCCCATGCACAATTAGTAACAGAGTGCGTTGAGCAACTTGGACGA
Organism: Picea engelmannii; assembly: GCA_009831015.1. NCBI lineage: Eukaryota > Viridiplantae > Streptophyta > Pinopsida > Pinales > Pinaceae > Picea > Picea engelmannii. Next base: position 300,761 of record ML791741.1, on the reverse strand, counting down.
ATGTTCAAGGTATGCACTATAGAATGGTTAATTTATTTGGTCGTAACTCAAATAAGGAATATTGCAAGTTTCATTCCCTATTAGTCTTTTCACGAACTAATGAACTTTTGTCTGGCAGCCGGATTTTAAAGCAATCAAAAAGAGGATTGAAGATTTGATCACAAGGGAATACTTGGAACGCGACAAAAACAACCCTAACATGTTCAGATATCTAGCCTGAAAAGGCTTCAACTAATCAGTGGGTTATTGGCTTTGTAAATTACATGAAGCTGTAAGCCAAATTTCGTATATTCTTTAACTGTGCTGGTTTCCTAAAATTTCTTCTTGTTGGCTAATATTAAATAATGGCATCAAGGAAGGTCTAGTAGGGAAGGGCTCTTCCACGGTTCAAGAATTGGCAGGAATTGGCTATTTTTCTTTCTGTGGATTTGTGTAATCACGCAATTTATTTGAATCTAAACAAAGAATTGGCAGGAATTGGCTATTTTTCTTTCTGTGGATTCTTGTAATCACGCAATTTATTTGAATCTAAACAAAGAATTTGCTGAGGCCTGGTTGATTCAATGATTGGGTTCTTTGTTAGACATCTGATTGCATGGACAGTGTGATTTATTCAATGATTGGGTTCTTTGTTCGATATCCGATTGCATGGACAATATGTGCAAATGAAACTGATGCTTATGAGTTGCTAAGAATAAACTCCTTTTGTAGGTACCAAGTTAAAGACTTAACCTATGAATTACATGAACAAAAATGAGCTCCACGCTAAAATGACAGTTTTGTTAAACATGAATTCAATCATGGTTAACTTAAAGCTCGAACGTTTCCTCCTTCATGAAATGTTTAAAATGTTTAAAGCATTTGAACCGGATTGCAAACCATGGAATTTTGATAACTTTTGTTTACTAACTTGAACATCTGTCAAAAGATTGTGCAAAATCAATTGAACCACATATATAAAAATAAGAAACTAAATATAATAGCTTGTAGTTCTAGATACAGTATTAATGAGCCTTTTGGAATTAATCGTATCCTTTTGGAATTAATCATAGGGCCAACTTGTGAGCAACAATGTAGGGAAAAGTAACCTCGTGGACAACTTGCTAGCAACAATGGTACGGAATTTAACATTGGGGCAAACTTGTTAGCCACAATGTTAAGAAGGAAAAATTTGCGCTAAGAGAAACAATGTGCTCTTACAACTTGAGGGGGGAAGAGATGCCTCAAATGTTGTTACATATTGAGGTGGAAGAGATGTACCCTATATGTGGGTATGTCATGTATGTAACATTAATAAACTAAAATGAAGAAAACATTGCGGTTTAGCTAATGTCAAATAAAAGAAACAAAAAACTTATCATAAAACAAGAAAACTAGCATAGATCCTTCTTCATCTTAGATCTTTAAGTGTTGAGAGGCTTGTACTCTATATTTGGAACAAACTAACTCAACTTTAGGCAAGAGCTAAAGCAAGAGGTGCTTACAAGGCAAGAGCCCATGAGACATGAAAACCAACATAGGGATGATAATCTTAAACATACAATTACTTGCATGTCATTTTTACGCCATATTAATTCTCTAATGTGGCTAGCTTAAGGATCCATTTCTCCAATAAAATTATAGCCATATTGATATACAAATCATTTACATGTTATGTTTTTTTGGAAAGTCCCACAAACAAGGGACTCTCATACACCATTTTGATCTCTGGCTTGGTTGTGACCTTTATATATATAAATGTTCACACTACTTATTGTTGCAGGGTTCTCTTTGTTCAAAAGGTATATGTTATGACAAGCTTAAAACAAATGTTTTTACAAAACATGAAGTTCAATGTTATGATGAAACAAATGATTTAACATATTATGTCTAGAATATATTGAATATTAGATTGTGAAAATATGATTGACATGTGTGAGAGAGGGCATATATGCATGCATGAATGGATGCTTTATTTTTATTATTACATCCCTGGAAGAATGACCATGGAATGAGTTATATAAAATAATTCCCTTTATTGAGTTGTCTGAACATTAAATCATAGATGCAGTGTTATCTTCCATGAGCTATAATATATTGTATGTAGCTAATGTAGGAGTTTCTTGGATTTGAAATATTGTTATCGACATTTCAAAACTTGATGTAGAGCATATTTTTGGATGAAAAAA
>ML791741.1:283470-298493 GCA_009831015.1 Picea engelmannii | reverse complement strand
AGGTTGAAGAAAACACTTGTCATCTTGAGTGAAGGAGACTTGAAAGAAAAGAAACACACTCATTCTTGAGGACAAAACTCCAGGTTCCAGGTTTGATTGATTAAGTTGATACAATTCAAAGTTGCACATGACAAGTTGATAACTACCCCTTTACAAGTAAACACTATAGTTGAGGTAGAAGTCTTTGAAAAATATTATACTTGGTAGCATGTGAGCATATTGAGATAAATGCTTAATGTAATCATTTACCAGATACAACAAACATCTCCTCTAGGAGAAACTTCTTGTGTTGATTCCAGGTTACCATGGATGAATGTTTGATCACAACACTAGAAGCGTGTTGATCTCATTTCGTATTGTATTTCTTACTTTTGATCTTTGTTTCAGATAGGTCATAAGTGATATCTCTAAAGGAGCTACTGTGATGATTATTCATGCTATTGTTTTATTTACTATTATCAAAAGATTATTATTCTTGCTTGCTGTTTTGTTGACCTTGGTTCAGATCACATGTGATAACCCTGAGGAAGCTATAGTGAAGGTTGCAGAAGGAAACAATATGAGAAATGAAAAAGACTATGCACATGGCCATATACATTCATGTACCAATGAAGATGAAGAAGAATCTATTTTTGAGATCCATAGTATCTCATATGGAGATTGATTGTAAGGAGAAGAAGGCTCTAAAGATGACCACACATTAGAACAAGAACTCACAATAGACTTGGTCAAAGGATAATGAAGCCACCTTGAAAGGAAGCACAACTCATTTGAATTTTGAATCAACCTTTCATATTTAGACTTGATATTCAACACCAAGTATACCCTGTAAGAGATGATGAAGTCCTTGTAGACTCATAAGAAATCAAGAGTAAGCCTGATCTAAAAAAGGATCAGATGAAGAGACAACTTCCAAGACTAGGAGACAAATGCCATGAGAAGACTAGATCACAACTTAAAATAATCCTAGGAGATATGAAATCTCCTGGAAGATTCTCATGTTTCAGTGACAAAAAAGGAAGCCAGTCACAAAGACTAGGATATGGATTTTTCTGTGAGACTAGAAGAGATGTCATTATTGACATCCAAGATTGATCTAACAGATCAAGAATGTTGCAGATGTACAAATCCTAATGTGTGTCCAGATGATTCTCCCAACAAGAGGGAGAAGACTACGATGAGACACTTACTCTAGTAATTGAAGAAATAGTTCGAGTATTCATGAAGAAAACTAGAACAACCATGATTCATATATAGTATGAGATGCAGGGGGAGAAATACCCATATTTAAAATTGAGTGGCAGTTGGTGCAGTACATTAGTTGGGTCATGGAGAGATGAATACAATAAAAGATAGAGTTACCACCATGAAAGAAGAAGAGGTACCTTCAATATCAGTTATTGAGCCACCCTTAGTTTAATATGAAGTTGTTTCCGTGATGAAGTAGAGGAGTTACTTTCAGATTTCAGTAGTCACAATAAGAATGGAGCATCCATTCTCAACTTCAGAGTAACTGTAGGTGCAGAGTCCCACTTTCAGAGGAAAAGTTGCAGAGAGAGTAGAGGACATACTCCTAGATAATGAGACAGATAGTGCTTTGTAGAAAGCACATAAAGCTAGCACATGATTGTGCACATTAAGTTGAAGTTGAAGCAAGTGTACCAGGATGGTACAATATGATTTGAAGATTGAAGATAGAAAGACTCACATCTGCCGATTGAAGGAAGATTTGTACGTGTTGAGGCAAGCTCCTAGAGCTTGGTATGGAAGAATTGACAGTTTCCTGACGAACTTGGGCTTTACCAAGAGTAAAGTTGATTCTAACCTTTACTTCAAGGTTATGAATGATGAACCAGTTATATTGTTGCTACTATATGTAGATGATGTATTCTTGACAAGATGAAGAAAATCTCATCACAAATTGCAGAAGAATCTCGCTACAGAGTTTGATGAAAGACCTAATGCATTATCTCTTAGGTCATGAAGTTTGGCAGAGAACAGAGAATATCTTCCTTAACCAAGGGAAGTATGCAGTTAAAACAATGAAGAGGTTTGACATGTTGAAATGTAAATCCATGTACACACCCATGTAAACGAAGTTGAAGCTCTTGGTATATACCTCGTCAGAATTGGTTGATGCTACTCTGTACAGACATATTATTGGTTTGTTGATGTATCCAACGATTAACAGACTGGATATATGTTTTGCTGTGAACACCTTTTGAGTCAGTATTTGGTAGAGCCCGGACGTGTTCACCTTGTAGTTGCAAAACATGTGATGAGATACCTTAAGGGTACATTGGATTTTGGTCTTTTTTATACTAAAGATCATGACTTCATATTGTATGGATATACTGATTCAGATTAAGCTGGAAGTGTTTCTGATAGAAATAGTACTTTAGGATGTTGTTTCAATATGGGTTCAACCATGACTTCATGGTAGAGTAGGAAGAAATCCAATATTGCTCTCAACATGAAAGAAGCAGAATATATTTCAGCATGTTCCTCCAGTGGTGAAGCCATATGGTTTCAAATGTTGTTGACAGATCTATTTGATCTGGAGATGGAAGCCATCGTGATCCTATGTGATAACCATAGTTGTATAAATATGATGTGTTCCATGATGAGTTGAAGAACATAGAGATACAATATCACTTCATTTGTGATATGGTGCAAAGAGGAGCCATAAAGCTCCATTATGTTGGCACAAATGAACAGGTTGCTGATGGGTTGACCAAGCCTCTATCCCATGTAAAGTTTAAGCACTTTCGAGATAAGCTTGGTGTAGTCCGAAAGGACCTCCCTCGAAAGGGGGAGTAGTGTTGATGCCAACCTAGTGCTGAAGATTTCTAGATTCGTGCTGATGTTGTTGTGATGCCAGCCTAGTGCTAGAGATGTCTAGCTTCGTGCTGATTTTGTTGTGATGCTAGCCTAGTGCTGAAGATTTCTAGCTTCGTGCTGATGTTGTTGAGATGCCATCCTTGTGCTGAAGATTTCCATCTTCGTGCTGATGTTGTTGAGATGCCATCCTCGTGCTGAAGATTTCCAACTTCGTGTTGATGTTGATGAGATGCCAGCTTCGTGCTGAAGATTTCGAACTTAAGTGCTGATGTTGATGATGTTCCATCCTTCGTGCTATGTTGTTGTTGTTGTTGATGTTGTATCTGCCTTGTGTTGTTATTGATGATGATGATGTATTAGTGTTATAATAATCCATGTTGATGCAGATGATGATGCCATTCCAACTCCTTACTGTGGATGATGATATTGATGATGAGAAAAGCTTCTGATGATTTATAGATATGCCAGTCATTGTTCCAGGTGATGTTGATGTTGCTGCCTCTCTCTCTCTCTCTCTCTTTCTTCTGATGATGTTGTAGAATACCCTTCTTGTTAAGGGGGAGTGTTGAAATATTGTAAATGCAAAGAGTATTCTATTTATTATTGAGTTATTATTTATCTGATCAATCCCCTTTTGTGGATTGATCATGTTGGGATTTGTACTTGACCAAATCCCCTTTTGTGGATTGGTCAAACCCTAATTGTATTATGAAAATTAAGAAGTCTCCCCCAGGTCTAATTAAAGTGGTTTTAACCACTAAGAAGGCAAGTCGGCCCTGCCTAGTGAAGAGACACCTTTCCAGCGCCTGCCAACTAGTATAAATAAAGGAGGCTAGTGTCTCATTATCTCACTCACTCATTTCACTCATCAAGTGCACAAGTTTGGTAGCTACAGTTTGGAGAAGAAGGAAGAGAGAGGCGCATTTGTCAGTGTTGGATATTCTCTAGTGTTTTGGTTTATTGTCTTGGCATTGTATTGGCTATCTATATTAAGGAAGTTTTTACTGGGTTTTCTACCCCATTAGGGTTTCCCAGGATAAATGTTGTGTATCTTGTGATTGTGTTTCTCTCATTGATCCTACCTATGGTATTGTTATCTAGTAAATTGAAAAGAAACCTAATAATAGCTCAAAACTTAACAAATTTTCCCCTGTAAACCCAAACCGAGAAAACCAACATATTCTATTTTCATTCATAGTTTAAAACACAATATTAAACATATTCTATTTTCATTCATTCTCCACTTTACCTTAAGCATTCAAATTCTTATTAAACACTCATCCACTACAAATGGTATTTCTTATAGATGACAACTCAACTATATCCTAGGCCTCATTCTTATCCAAGGCCGCCATTTATTAAACATGGCCTTCTTATAGAGTTTACCATCCTCTAAATCCACTGTCTCCCTTATAGTCCTAGGATCATCATCAGTAATAGATAAAAAAAAACTAGATAAAAAATTAGGCGGAATATACCTTTCTGGTTTCCTTCTTTCTTGAACCAATCTCCTTAATACCAGAGTATGAGGTTCTTATTCTTCTGATGAGTGAACTTCATTATACCTCAATTCAAACTCTATCACATTTGTTTTTTTTTCCTTTGGTAGGAATTCCTGATTGGGAACATCTTTAACCTCTCTAAAGACATCATCGTGATTGTAATCATTCTTCTTAATTCCAGGTTCAAAAGTTTATATCCTTTTATACCATCTCTATAACCAATAAAAAATTAATTTTTAGCTTTCTTATCTAGCTTACTCCTATTTTCCTTTGGAACATGTACATAAACATCACAACCAAAAATTCTTAGATGTTCAAGAGAGGGTTTTTTACTAGTCCATGCCTCATGTGGATTTTAGTTCACCAATTTTTACGAGGGTGATCTATTTACCAGAACTCTCCACCATTATCTCTCCTCAACACCTTTATTTTCTTCTTTGTTTGATTCTCCACAAGAGCCTTAAACTCTCTAAATTTTTCAAAGACCTCAGATTTCTTTAAGAGGAAATAAATCCATGTATTCCTTGAGAAATCGTCAATGGATGAAACATACTACACATATTTACCTAGTGATGGAATAGGCACATGTCCAAACACATCACTATGTACTAACTCTAAGATTTGATTTTTTCTTGTAGGTCCACATGAGAATCTTAGCCGATTCTGTTCACCATATATGTAATGTTCACAAAAATCAAAATCCAGTTTGCAATTAGACATACCTTCAACCATACCTTTACCATGTAATGATCAAAGGCCCTTCTCTCCAATATGTCCCAGTATTTGATGCCACAACATTGTATTTTCTCCAAAGACCATAGGGGTTTGGACTTCTTCATTTCCACCCTCATGAAAAACCTAATTTTTACACCCATTACTGATAGTGCTTCCAAATAGCTTGTACAGAGTTCCATTCCGAGATCCCCACATCAACACCATTTCTCCTCAAACCATTTTGTAGGTTTCCTTTTCAAACACAGTATGTACACCTGCATCACTCGTCTTACTTACATATATCAAGTTTATAGCCAACTTTGGAATATAAAAAACACCAAGTAATGTTCTAATCCTTCCATCCTTGAGCGACAAATTGAATTTTCCTTGTCCTATGATTTTGGCTTTTGAGTGATCCCCTAGGAAAATGTCACCTCCATTATACTTTTCATTTTCACAAAACCACTGCTTGTGGGGAGTCATATGAAAAGAAGCACATAAATTGATCATCCATACATCATGGTCTACATGTGTGCTTGAAGAAGCTAAGTACACATCCCATCCATCCTCTGAGGAGGTCTTCCCTTCTATGGAAGGAACATCATTAGATCCATTCCCTCTCTCAAATATTTTAGATCTACAATCCTTCTTTTAATGCCCAATTTTACCACATTTCCAACATTTCCTTAAGGAATTTCTTGGAGATTTAGATCTACCTCTAGATTTAGATCTCCCACTTGAGGAATTATTTTTATTTCTATCTAGGGAATGTCCTCTTACAGATAAGGCATCCATGCTTTGACTATCCATGGTTTTCCTCCTATTTTCTTCCGATAACAGGGATGAAACCACATCACCAAATTTTAATTTGGTTCCATTACTCCCAATATTTACTAAAAACATATCCCTCGAATATAGAAAAGAAAACAATAAAATAATGCACTTATCTTCATCAACAAATTAATGTTGATAGAAAACAACTAGCTTACCACAATATTGAATGCATTTCGATGCTCTATCATTGGGTCTCCATAATTAATCCTCAAGACGTACAACTTCTTTCGAAGGAAAGATTTGTTTACCAAGGACTTATATTGAGACAAATCCCCTAACTTATCCCATAATTCCTTGGCTATAGCTTCTCCCAAGACATTTAGTAACATTGAATTTGAAAGACATAATCATATTGTGACTCTTTCCCTTCCTATCCAATTTCGTCCAGTATTTTGTTGACATACCCATAGGTGCAGTACTAGGATCAACAATGACCCTAGTGTTATTTATCTACCAGAAGGTCCTCCATATTCAACTTCCAAAGCTAAAAAAATTTCCCACTAAATTTCTCGATCTCAATTTTATAATTGCTCACCATTTTCTTTCAGCACAAGAATCACCAATACAAAGCTCCTACTGAAACCAAATTTATCATAGAACCAAGATAACAAAACCCTTAACAACAAAGGCGTCCCCTTGAATCCAATAAATTCTTTGATACCAAATGTACATTTTAAACCTTTATAGTACAAAAATGCACACACACATTCTTTATAAAATAGAAAGAAAACAATATCATTCACACATAGTACTAAAACATTTACCCTAAAAACCCTTAACTGGGAAAACCAACAAATGTTTAGAGTTGCACCTCTAACTCTCATTGTATTAACTTCACCATTTACAAATTCAATATATATGATTCCAAGACATCCAAAACCTTAATTTGTTGACCTGGATTAGATTACAACCTTAATTACGTAACCATAATTAGAAAACCATGTGCCAAAACCGCCCAAAATGGACCAAAAAATCGCCAAACCCATGAGAAAGGGGGGCCTACCTACCCCGCGTGACTGCCCAAATGTACTTAGCTTATACACATCACACATGGGGATAACTGTGCAAAGAATATAACACATACCCAACATAATTTTATATAATACTTGAATATTGAGTAGTATTCAAATATGATTAATTTGGGGTTAGATAGTCTCATTCTCTAAACCTGAGAATTGATATCTTTCATTAATATTTGTTGTAATAGTATGCTTTGTTGAAGCTATTATATAATCATGATGATTTATTGACAATCTAAAGTTGTTGTGACTAAAATGATAACCATACATTCTCCACTAGTTCAGAAAACATCCAGATTTCTATGGCAAGATGGTGTAGATCTACCCATTAGTAGATCTCAAAGACTATCCCCTAGTCTAAAGGAGATTCAGATCATTTTATGGGTCCCTGCTCACTTATAAAGTTTTCCTAAACATTAATAAATAGTCCAATGTTAGTACAATTAACTAGTCAATCCAGTGAGATTTCAATACATGATTGTACTAGGGGATTATTATTTGTTTAGATAATGAAGGAGGAAATTTTTTAATGTTGATTTAACACTTCTCAAAGTAAAACCAACTATGGTGATTTGATCTTTAGGTTCTTATTGGATCCATACATATATTTAAGAGGTCGAAAAAAGTGTCGACTATGGTCATTTAGGCACTGTGATCTTATTGGATTAGTAAAGAGATTGGATAGGCTCAACATGACAAGAGGCCCTTTTATGTGGGTGGGGTGAATATGTAAATAATGAGAGGGTGGGGTTAGGGAATATATGCATTTGTATAGTTGTCATAGTTTAAGTTAAGACTTGACAATTTTGATTTATTAAAGACTCTAACCAGATATTTGACTTGTTGATAATCTCTTAACCAAGAAACAAGTTACAAACCAACATGGTATGACATGCACCATTTTTCTCAAGTTATCGAGATTAATGAAGTACATGTTGGAGTTACTTCACACGCACCTAGGATTTATTTTTCCTAAGGTTTTCCTATGTTTATTAGTCATTATTCAGTCTCCTATATTTTAGGAAGAATATTCCATATTCTCTTCAGTTTTCAGTTCAGTTTGATTAGTTGAGTGGAGTCTACATGCTACATTGGGATTATCACCATGCAACATTGGGATCATCACCAAATAATCCACATTGTCCTTGGAATCATCACCAGACTAGCGCATTACCCACAATTCCCTGATCTGCTCCTCACTTCACTCTGTTTCAGTCAGTTAACTGAAGACTGATAGACTAGTTAACTCAGCTAGGTGGCAATTCACTCCCGTTACTACCCGAGAGACTAGACTAGGTGGCAGTTTACTCCCGTAACTACTGGTGTGTGTCTAGATCACTCTAGACCACCTTTATGGCGCATTGGCTTCTCCTCCAGTGCGCATTGGTTGAGTTATACAGAGTATATCATGTGCAAATTATCATTCATTCATTTGGTTAATGAGAATTCTTCTATTATTTATCTCTTGCTTCTCTTTTATTCTATTTTATCTGCAACTGTGTATGTTAATTCCCAAATAGATATATTTTATGCAGTTTCAACACATTTATATGGTATCAGAGTCGACAAAATGCTTGGGAAAATCCACACCAAATTATTTTTGCAGGTACCAAAGATTGAAGACAACGAAAAAATGGAATTTTCAAAAGAATTCATTCTTACACCTTACAATTACTTTGCATGGAAGGAGAAGATGATAATGCATCTTTGAAGTAGAGGATTGTACAGTTTAACCATGAACACAGAGACAAAACCAACATCAACCATAGAAAAATCCAAGTATCTAAATTGAATGGATGAAGTGTTCGAAACAATTTGCAGTCTCATTTATCCTGAACTACTCTTTCACATATCCTCATGTAAAACCCCCAATGAAGCCTAGACCACCATGGAAGAGATTTTTTGAAAACATGATGAGATGAGGGGACACATTCTCATGGTGGAACTACTCACATTGGATCCAAAAATCTTCGACAATCTCCAAGATTTCTTTACCAAATATAAGGATTTGTTGTCGCAACTCAAGGCTTGCGGGGTTGATAAATCTAAGGAGGAGAAAAAAATAGTTCTCACCATTCTCTCCAAACTTGGTCCAAAATACTCAGTGTTTGTATCCACATTTCATTCAATTAGATTCGCCTCTGGATCTACCTGGACGATGCCCTCTCTTGAGGTCTTTATCGAGTCTCTGGCACAAGAGCAGAACAATCTCATCAATATGGGAAAAATCAAAGGCCCAAAGGTGCATGCACTTACTCTGCAAGATGGAAGCATTCATCAATATCATAAATCTAAATATAAAGACAAAAGGAAAGCACATGCAAATCCGAAGAAGGAAGGGCACTCAAAACCCTTCAACAATGCCTCCGAATCCAAAGGTGGAAAGGGAAGAAAAGGGGAGAAAAGCACTTACTTCCATAAAGGATTCCATCTAGAATCTGCATGTATGAAGAAACATATAGATCTAATGACCCAAATACTTCCACAAAATAACCCTGGAGATCACATCCCCGAGGGTGCTAAGAAGAAGAAGAAAGAAGATCAGAATCCCAAGAAAGGAAATTCTAGCCATGCTTTGATTGCCATCAACTCCTCTCTCGATGCTTAAATCATATATTCAGGTGCATCACACCACATGGCTTCCAAAAAATAAGTCTATTCTTCATTGGATGCATGCAAAGGTCCTCCAATTCTGGTGGGGGAGAACTCTCCAGTCGAGGTCACCGACAAAGGAAGGATTGAACTCACAAACGAAAGCTTTGAGAATGTGCTGCACGTTCCCAAAATTTCCGTCAATATTCTCTCCGTGTATCAGATGAATAAATCCAACACTAAAATGAGAGTCATATTCACACCTGATGCAGTGGATATCTACGACATGCAAACCAATTCCAGGGTTTCTATCGATGAGGTAAATCATCAATCTAGACTTTACACATTTTCTGAATTTATTGAACCACATTCTGCATTATTGCTTATCCATGATGATGGAAGCAGTAGGATATGGCACGAAAGGTTTAGGACTTTAAATTTCAGATATATGCAACAAATTAGCAAGCAGGGGATGGTTAATGGTCTACCCGACTTCCACTTCTCCAAAGGAATTTGTGAGGGATGTGTTCTTGGAAAACACCCTCAAGTGAAATTCGACAAAGGAAAGACTCAAAGAGATTCCTCTCCTTTATATTTGATCCATAGTGATATCAAGGGCCCTTTTCCACATCCATCAATAAACAAAGAAAGGTACGTGCTCATTTTTGTTGATGATTTCTCATGCTTCACATGGATTTTCTTTCTTAGGAAAAAATCAGAGGCCTTTCAACACCTCAAAGATTTCAAAGCCCTTGTTGAGACATAGTGAGGAAAGAAAATCAAAATTCTCTGAAATGATAACGGGGGAGAGTATGTCAACCATGAGATATAGAATCTTTGTCAGGAGGTAGGGATTCAATTGTAGCACACGGTTCCCTATACTCCACAATAAAACAAAGTTGCTAAGCGGAAAAATAGATCTCTAAAAGAGATGGAATCTTGCAAGCTACATGCAAAGTCACTTCCATAGATATTATGGGCCGAAGCACTTAATTGTGAAACCTACATCCAAAACATATCTCCCCATAGATCTGTCAAGGATAAGACCCCCTACAAGGCTTGGAGAGGCCTCAAACCGGAAGTGACCCACTTTCTTATTTTCGGTTCACGTGCATGGGCATGAATTCCCTCCGAAAAGAGGAAGGCACTTGATCCACAAAGCACATAGTGTATCTTTGTTGGATACCTCGACAGTGTGAAGGATACAAACTTATTGATATTTCCTCAGACCAGATCATCATTGAGCGAACTGTCCAATTCGAGGAAAGTGTCTCGCATGTACCTCGACAAGTGCATGAAAACACCTTTTTTCTTCCACCTATCAGAGATGATGAGCATGCACATGCCGACTCTTCTTCAGATGAGAGTTTCGATTCATAGGATTCAGATGATCCAAATACAGAGTCAGTACAGTCAGATGTAGAGTCAGTGCATGCAGATGCAGATGTAGAGGCAGAGCCGAGGCCCTAACAAGCTGCCAACTAGGTATGTATTTGACCTCAAGTTGGCTCTAAGTTTCAACTGTCAAACAAGGGTTTGCTGCTATTTTATAACAACAAACTATTCAATAACTTCTTTGCTGTTCCTTTACGATTACATAGGCCAAATGGGTTCTCTAGCATGTAGTTTTGTCACAAGATGTTAGCACATGCATACCATAAGCTATATAACATACCTAGAGATCTTTTAGAGGTGAAATAATGCTACTCTAAACACTAGCATACATGAAAATGAACACAGGTAGTTTTGGTCAACATGACCCTGGATAAACCCCCCCCGGGGAAAACTAGTTTGAGATGAATGTATATATATGGTGTGCTTCAAACATGAAATATAACAAAGAAGATAAATACAAAGGAACCTGATACTTTGCAAGCTCCTCACAATATTTCCAATGGTTCCTTGGGATATGGCCCCCCTCCTTCCTTGAATTTTCCTGAAGATCCTTGCGCCCTTGCTCCTTCCCTTTTCTAATTTAAGAACCCTTTGACAAAAAATTCCCTTTGCATGCACTCTCAACAAACCAAAAACTAGATCCAAGGAAGCTCCACTCTAAATGCTACTTGCTATCCTTGTGCCCTCCTCTTCAAGTGAACCTTCCTAACAAATTTACTCACAACAAATAACTGAGGCTCCAAATATCCTTGCGCCCTCCATGAACATGTGCGCCCAAGCTTGGTGCTCTCTCCTCTGAATTATCACTTCTCTACTCCTCACTAAACTCTCAAGGTGAACAAGTGAACAATTAGCCTCTCCTTTTCCCTTTGCGCCCTCCTTAAGGATGCATGAAGAAACCTAAAAAACAATGAGTGGATGAGATCATCTCATCTCATCCTAGGTCAATGGTTGAGATCATCTCAAGTAAATCTCAAATCAAAACACACTTTACTTAAGTTTACATAGTTTCACTTTATGTCCCTTAATTCACCCACAAAGTGAATTAATTGTCATTTTAGGCTAAAATGACCAAATTTCACTTTTGAATTAAATATCCTAAGTCAAAATGAAATTAGATATAAAGTACATGGTACAAGGTACAAAGTACTTCCCACATGTGTTTAGAAGCTCACAAACACAAGGGGACCACTTTCCAAGGTGCCAAAATCTCAACACTCCCTCTTACCGAGGAAAGTGCCCTTCACCACCAATCTCATCCCTGTAGTGGATATGGTTGCCTACTGGAATATACTTGGTGATTATGGATGTACCCTGATCAATGAAAGTAGTCTTACACATATTTTCTCAATCTGTGTGATCCATAGATGGAAGTGTCTCTCCACTTATCCAAGATCACCTAGATCTTGGTATCAAACCAAAGATCTCCACCTTAGTCTCCCACCAAGGACTTCTACCTCCTGACATCTCGCCAATGGTTACTACTCTTAGCATCTCACCAAGAGTCACTCTCTTGGAATCTCACCAAGAGTCTCCCCCACTTGGTATCTCACCAAGAGCACCTAGATCTCGACATCTCATCAATATCCTCAACTTGGCCTCTCGCCAAGTATCTTCCACCCAAAGTGGAACCAAAATCTGATATGCCCATCTCCGTAGCCAAGTGAGGCTCAAGCCTCCATGGTTCCCTGCTTCTCCTCCTCATCAATCTATGATTCTATGAAGCCCTTGAACCAAACCTTTGTCTCTACAACTCTGAAATTGAAGTTGTCCCGGGTGGACTAGTCACCCATGATGATAGTGTCTAAGAAAACTAAGTCTGATCTCCCTCTGAATCACTACTATGAGTCAGTAGGTCCTCCTCAAATCTGTCTCCCCACCTGATGATGGATGGTGTAACAACAAGCAAAGTAGTCGTGAATGCACACTCTCTTGCAAACTATTCATCGAACTCAAGCTCCTATTCTGTCGTTACTGAAACATCCTGCAACTTCTTCTTCTTCTTGGGACACTGTCCTGCATAGTGACCCATCTCCCTATAAGCAAAGCATCTCACTCTGCTCATGTCTCTCTTCTACCCACTATTTCTCTCTCCTCCCTGTGGTGGGGACCCAAACTTGGGACCCTGCCAACCTCCTTGACCAGTCTTCTTCTTTCCCTTTGTCCAAAGAGAAAGATCCTCATCACCTTGCACTATATGCTGCTGTCTATAAGCCTCTAATATAAGTCTAGTATCCTCTTGAACGAAATCATCCCACATCCTCTCCCAAGTGGGCATGATCTCCCTGACAACAATGCCACAAATGAATGGACCCCATGGTTTGGTGAAGCTGCTTAAGGATGTCCTCACCATAGAATCTGGGTCCACCACCTCTTCAACAACTCCAAGCTCGTCTCTAATCTAGGTGTATCAACCAAGGAAAGAAGTAACCTACTCATCCTGGAGCATACAAATGCCCCTAATTCAATCATATAGAACCATCTTTTGGTTCTCGTTAGATCTCTCATAAAGATTGCATAGAGATGCCCACATCTCAAATTCCCAAGCTTTCCCAGTCAAGTGGGGAATGATGTGATCCCACAATGCATCACATATCATCCTCTTTGACTTTTTTTTCCTCTTCCTGAAATCTGCTAACAAGACATTATCAGTAGCAGGGGGACAAGAACAACTTCTTGAACTATATCCCATAGTTCGAGGTCCTCCAAGACAAAGACAATCATGGCCTTCCAAGGAGACCAGTTGCTAGCTCCAACTAGCATATACTCCACATGCATCTGAAATGCCAAAATCACTGCTGACTGCACTCAAACTGATGCTGCAACCGCAAAAGAACGTTGCCTCACTCTTGTCAACACAGGTGTGAAAAGAAGAAAATGAACACCAACCTCACTCCTAGCAATATATGTGTGAAAAGAGGTCGTGAAAAATCAGCCTCACTCCTACCATGTAGGTGTGAAAAGAGACCGACGAAAATTTCCACAAACTGCTCTACAACCCTCCACAAAAATATTCCAACAAGATGCCACTGAACTCGATCAATGAATTCCACAAAATCTGCCCAAAAGGTGTCTGAAATAGTTCCACAATATGCTGTCCAAAACTCAGCAGAAATCAACCACCAGGCTCTGATACCATGAAGATTTTCCAGGTCCTAACAAGCTGCCAACTAGGTCTGTCTTTGACCTCAAGTTGGCTCTAAGTTTCAACTGTCAAACAAGGGTTTGCTGCCGTTTTATAACAACAAATTGTTCAATAACTTCTTTAATGTTTCGTTACAGTTACATAGGCCAAATGGGTTCTCTAGCATGTAGTTTTGTCACAAGATGTTAGCACATGCATACCATAAGCTATATAACACACCTAGAGATCTTTTAGAGCTGAAATAATACTATTCTAAACACTAGCATACATGAAAATGAACACATGTATTTTTGGTCAACATGACCATGGATAAAACCCCCGGGGAAAACCAGTTTGAGATGAATGTATATATATGGTGTGCTTCAAGCATGAAATACAACAAGGAAGATAAATATAAATGAACCTGACACTTTGCAAGCTCCTCACAAGCTTTGCAATGGTTCCTTGGGATATGTTCCCATAGAAGAGTGCACCCCCTCCTTCCTTGATGTTTCCTAAAGATCCTTGTGCTCTTGCTCCTTCCCTTTGCTGATTGAATAACCCTTGCACACAAACTTCCCTTTGCATGCACTCTCAACAACCTACAAACCAGATCCAAGGAAGCTCCACTCCAAATGCTACATGCTAGCCTTGTGCCCTCCTCCTAGCAAATATACTCACAACAAATAACTGAGGCTCCAACTAGCCTTGCACCCTCCATGAACATGTGCACCCAATATTACTACTCTCTCCTCTGAATTCTCACTTCTCTACTTCCCACCAAACTCTCAAGGTGAACAAGTGAACAATTAGCCTCTCCTTTTCCCTTTGTGCCCTCCTTAAGGATGCACGAAGAAACCTAAAAAAAAAGAGTGGATGAGATCATCTCATCTCATCCTAAGTCAATGGTTGAGATCATCTCAAGTAAATGTCAACTCAAAACCCACTTTACTTAAGTTTCCATAGTTTCAATTTATGTCCCTTAATTCACCCACAAAGTGA
>ML791741.1:258550-283420 GCA_009831015.1 Picea engelmannii | reverse complement strand
AAAAGAGTGGATGAGATCATCTCATCTCATCCTAAGTCAATGGTTGAGATCATCTCAAGTAAATGTCAACTCAAAACCCACTTTACTTAAGTTTCCATAGTTTCAATTTATGTCCCTTAATTCACCCACAAAGTGAATTAATTTTCATTTTAGGCTAAAATGACCAAATTTCACTTTTGACTTAAATCTCCTAAGTCAAAGTGAAATTAGACATAAAGTACATGGTACAAGGTACAAAGTACTTCCCACATGTGTTTAGAAGCTCACAAACACAAGGGGACCACTTTCCAAGGTACCCAAATCTCAAAAGCCACATGCATACACCTTTGTTCTTCCACCTATCAGAGATGTTGAACATGCACATGCCAAATCTTCTTCAGATAAGAGTTCCGATTCAGAGGATTCAGATGATCCAGATACAAAGTCAGTGCAATCAGATGTAGAGTCAGTGCATGCAGATGTAGATGTAGAGCTAGAGCTGAGGCCCAAGTGGACTTAGACTACTATTTAGGATGCAGGGGATCTTGTTGGGGATCCAACTCATACTAGGAGGACTCGATATGATTTTAAGGAGCCTCCTCTTGCACTCATTGCCACTGAACCGTTTCCACCCAACCATATTTTCTTGGTTCATTCTTCATATCCATAGTCTTATGACGAGGCTGCTAGAAATACCTTTTGGGAATCTGCCATGCAGGAGGAGTACAACTCCCTCCTCGAGAACTAGACTTGGGATATGGTTCTCCTTCCTTCTGGAAGGAAACTTGTTAGGTATAGATGGGTCTATAGGACCAAAAGCGCAATAGATGGACATATTAGAAGATACAAAGCTAGGCTAGTTTCCAAAGGTGTTCAATAGGTGCATGTCATTGACTATGATGAGACCTTCACTCCAGTAGCGAGGATGGATTCCATACGTTTGGGACTTGCCATTGTGGAAACCAAGGGATGGGAAGTCCATCAGATGGACGTGAAGAATGCATTTATTCACGATGATCTCTCTGAGGAGATCTATATGGAGCAGCCCCAAGGATTTATGCATGATTCATATTTGGTCTATCGAATGAAGACGTCTCTTTATGGCCTCAAGTAGGCTCCGAGGCCATGATATTCCAAGATGGAATCCTACCTACTGTCATAGAACTTTGTATGTTGTAAATCAAACATGAATGTTTACATGCTCAGGATGGATGATTCATTTCTACTCCTAGTTCTATATGTTGATGATTTGTTGATCACCGGTTGCTTGACTTCAACGATTGATGCAATCAATAGGATTCTGCATGACATGTTCTTGATGACGGACATGAGTCCACTACATTTCTTCCTTGGACTCAAGATCAGTCAGGATGCATTAGGCATCAAACTGTCTCAGGCCAAGTATGTACGAGATATCCTTGAGAGATTTCACATGACAGACTACAAGTCTGCCTCGAATCCTTTCCTATCAGGAGTCAAACATGAGGATGGTGGGGACACTCCACTAGTTGACAACACACTATACAAACAACTAGTGGGGAGCTTGTTGTACCTCACACACTCCAAACCAGACCTCTCCTATGAAGTTGGTGCAGTCTCCAGGTTCATGCAGGAGCTACATGAGCTACATTTAAAGGCTGCAAAGTGTATCCTTCAATACATATAGGGCACCATCACCTTTTGGATTCACTATTCAATATACTCTACATTGGACCTCATCAGGTTCACTTATTCTGACTGGGCTGGCGATAACATTGATCGCAAGTCCACATTTAGTTACTCACTTAGTCTTGGTTCTGAGCTTATCTATTGGTCGAGCAAGAAGCATGCTGCTATTGCTCTATCTTCAGCCGAGGCAGAGTACAAATGGGTAGTTAACATAACCATTCAGGCTATGTGGCTACAACATTTTCTCACTAAGTTGGGCATTCTGTTTCATCGGCCGATCATCATCTGGTGTGACAACCAGAGCACACTAAAGTTTTGCAGAGATCCAGTTCAAAGGCAACGAACAAAGCACATCAAAATCCAAATGCACTACATTCAGGACTTAGTACATGAGGGGATCATTGACCTGCAATTCTTTCCTTCAGCAGAAAAAACTGCATACATCTTCACCAATACCTTCACTAAGCAAAAGTTCCATTCTTTGCGTAGCTACCTTGGAGTGAAGGACACAGTTGCCTAGAAACTGTCAGTTCTTATTTTTTTACATACATTGTACCTTGAGGAGGGGTTTTTCCCATGAGGTTTTCCCTCTTTCCTCGCTTTATTTCAGTGTATCTTTTGTATCTGGGTACCTAAAATGGCCTCGTTGCCGAGACCCATTCTTTATTTTCACCATAGTGATGTTTAGGGGGGGTGTTGGAGTTACTTCACACACCTAGGATTTCCTTTTCCCAAGGTTTTTACCTATGTTTATTAATCATTATTCAGTCTCCCATATTTTAGGAAGAATATTCCTTTAGGGAGAATATTCTCTTTAGTTTTCACTTCAGTTTGATCAGCTGAGTGGAGTCTAGATGCTACATTGGGATTATCGCCATGCAAAATTAGGATCATCACCATATAATGTGCATTGTCATTTGGATCGTCACTAGAATATCACATTACCCATGATTCCATGATCTCCTCCTCACTTCACTCTGTTTCGGTCAGTTAATTGAAGACCGATAGAATAGTTAACTCAGTTAGGTGGCAATTCAATCCCGTAACTACCCGAGAGACTAGACTAGGTGGCAGTTTACTCCTGTAACTCCTGGTGTGTGTCCAAATAACTCTATACCACCACTATGGTGCATTGGATTTTCCTCCAATGTGCATTGGTTGATTTATACAGAGTATATCATGTGTAAATTATCATTCATTCATTTGGTTAATGAGAATTCTTCCATTCTTTCTCTCCTGCTTCTCTTTTCTTCTATTTTCTTTGCAACTGTGTATGTTAGTTCCGAGCTATATCTATTATGTGCAGGTTCAACACATTTACATTACACTCATTTAACACTAAAACCTTATAAAGGATCACTTTTAATACTTATGCACCAACTCCTACAAGCTTTGGGACAATCTCTTCTAATTGACCCTTTCTAAAAAAATCTTTAGTTTGTAGGATTTCAAATTGTTTTTTAGTGGGATAGTTTTAAAGTTTTAAGCTAACTCTAGCTATTTTCATACCATATTGACTAAGAGACTTTCACCAAAGACGACTACTGGGAAAGAGGTGAATAAAGAGCTTGAATACATTTATCTCTCTCTCTCTCTCTCTCTCTCTCACACACACACACACACACACACACAAACACACACACACACAAAACTTATCCAAGTACTTTATTCACCTCTTTCCAATTATCTAGCTTTGGTAAAAGTCTCTTAGTCAGGATGGTATGAATAGCTCAAATTAGCTTAAAACTTCAAAAATCTCTTTTCAAGTAAACTTATCCAAGCTATTTTTGCTTCTTTTGTATTAGTAGGCTTTGGTGAAATTCTCTTAGTAAGATTGGTATGAAAATAACTCAAGTCAGCTTGAAACTTTAAAAACTTATTCAAGTTATATGTAATTATTCTAATAGGTTCTAGTTCTTGGTTCCCTAAGACTTAATTATTGGAGCTTGATGTCTTTCTTTATCAAGTCCTGAAGCTGACATACATGGCTCAATTTTAGACGATGATCGATAAAGGGTGTTATTCATTCCAACTATTATTTTGATAATGTTAAGAAACAATTTTTAATACTAACTTGACGAAGTTATCATATTTTGCTATGATTTTGCATATAATAATTTAACTGGGTCTCTCACTAACGTTACTTAGGTGCGTATATTTTGATAGTACACGAAATGATCTGAGCAACTTAGTCAAATTGTATGAAATTAAGAGACTCCATCGTTGAATATGTCGGTGACCCAATGATAGGGGAAGAGAGCAAGTTATCATCCTTGACTCAAGCCACCAGACTAGAGTAAAAATTTCTAGTTTCTTTTTATTACTGACCAAATCCTAGCGTGGTAAGAATGTTTGACATGTTCCCTGTGTAAAAGACATCTGAGTAACACAATAATGCGTAATTGAGTGTATGCAATATTGTAGGGGACATGAATATTGCTTGATTTGCAGTAAACTCACAATAATCCACCATATCGTTCGAAGGCATTGTGAAATGTGGAACTTTGTGCATTCAAAACCGAGCCTCTTGCAACCCCATGAAAGTTATGATTAAGTTAAGGGATATATATATATTTACAATATTATTCATTGGGAGGAGTAATTGGAGTGTGATGATGTTGTTTCCTAAAAAAACTTTCTTTAAATGAACTCTTAACAAAATTAGTTATCTAGAGGTGAAATGGCTTCCATTTGTAAACAACCCTGGAAGAGCTATCAGAGGCACATCATAGGAAATTATAGTTGATTTTTTATGGAATCTAATCTAATGGAAAGGGTAGGTCATGAGTGACACATACATAGGTAGTGATCATATAACCCTTGTGTGTGTAAAATCTTGTGGGTGAAATCCATCAACATAATGGGAAATTACTCTGATGTAAAATCGACCCTAGATGTTGTTACATTTGACCGTTTGAAGACCCTAAAAGAGCCATTGGAGGCGCGAAAAAGGGAATAATAGTTGGTTCTAGAAAAGAATCTAACCCGTGGTCGGAAAATTACACCATAGCATTTGGTTGTCACCAAACATTGAGTCCCTAAGAGTCCTTGGAAAACAATTTGTACATGGTTGTATGGAATATCTGACTAGGTGTAGGACATGTGATTTATGCAAGATATTTGAAGAAAATGTTTGGTGAAAAATGGAAATCATGGTGCATCATGTAAGAATGCAGGGCCGAAATAAACCTATGAGAGGTAGCAGAAACAAAGGATTTAAAATATATAAGGGGACATCTTTGGTCAAACTTTAAATAACAAGCTAAGGGTCAAATGTGACCCCTAAAAGCGTAGTAAGATTTATTTAATGGTTTTTTTTTTGTGTATTATGGAAAATAATAAGGGTTAGATGGAGAAGTGTACTCCATCTGACATGATTGATCATATAATCCATAACTTATTGTCATTAGATATGCTCTTGTAGTTCTGGAGCAAACCATAACTTAAATTTTCTTCCACAATGTCATATGTGTCAAATGGAGTCCATCCAAAGGAAGAATTAAAGCCAATAAAGCATTTATGTTGATAATTTTTTTTATTTGAATGCACATCTAGAACAAGCTACAATAAACTAGCGTTTGAGGAATTTGAGGGTACACAAATAAGTGTTTTTTGATGTACAAGAATAATTGATGTTTTGAGGATAGAAAGCAACATTAAAAGGTAGAAAAATATTTGATGTAAAAAGTGAAAGAGATAGTGAGTAGAGGTCACACACTCTATGAATGTTGGATGCACTAGTGCACTGCATTTTTATGCCTATGCACCAACATAGGGGTTGGATGAAGAAATCCAATAGAGGTGTTTCAATAATGATTTTCATTTCAGACATGAGATCATTGTTTGGATCAATTGAACAAAATAAACATTGTTGTACATTGATATTATCTAAACCTACATGCATGAATACTCCTCCATCCCTAAGCCTACCCTACTCACCCATAATATTTCTCCATATTAATATTTCCTTTATCTACTTTATACTTCATGTGTTTTGTTCACTTTTTGGTTTGGTTGCCTTTGCTTTAATTAAATTTCATTGTTTCTTATAAGGTATGTTAAGAAGTGATTGCATAGGTTTTAATTGGTCACATCAGAGATGACTTGATTTGATTTCCTAATGTGTGAGGCTTTCCTAATGTTTGAGGTCAAAATGAATTCTCTGCAAAAATAGTGTGGTTTTCTAGCACCACAATAACACTATTACTAAATAATGCGCTAGAAAAAACCATAAGTTATGACAACACATTTCCAAGTAATAATTTAGATGCGTGTTTCACTTGGTGTTTTTCAAAATTATTCCAAGGATTGGATCGAGATCTTATATTATCAAAGATCATGTTTTAGTTCAACATAATAAATAGATCGTGGAAAGTACCTGAGGATTCTGATTAGAACATTCGATATATTATTAAACGATATGGTCTGGGCCATTTAGTCTTCATGATTTCATAAATTTTAATTCGTTTTTAGGTTTCTGAAGGTGATAGTTCTAACATTCATATATGCAAGAAATATTTGATAGTTGCAGGTTTTGATCAAGCCCTAATTCGTAAGGAAGAACACCCTTGTTGGCACAAAAGTTAGGGTTTGTAATCTCAAATATGGGACACCACAAAGTTCAAATTTCGAGTCCGTTCCCTAGAGATTTGTCCCATTTACTTGACTCACGCTATGCCCTAGTTTGATTTCCCTGAAGGCACCTCCTTTCGGGAAGTTCCCTCGCATTCTAGAGCTAGAGTGAATTCCTTGAAAAGACTACCGTTTTAGTAAACCCATGAGTTTACTTCACCCCTGTCACAAAAGTTTATAGCTCGGTGATTTAGGAAGGATTTCCAGTCTAGTCACCAAGCCTAGGGATAATTACCCATGAACCCGCTGAAGGATCATGTGATCTAAGTCTGGAAACCTTGTACAAGAGAGAGTGGTACTCTTGGGTTTTGGTGTTTTGGTGTTTTGGCACCCGAGAAACCCAAGGGCAAGTTCCCTTGTATTCGCTAGTCGCAAAATCCCGATATGTGAAACCCTGAAATGGTTTAGCATGAATAGGTTTTGGTGTTTCGGCGTTTCGGCACCCGGGAAACCCAAGGGCAAGTTCCCTTGTATTCTCCAGTCATGAAGTCCCGATATGCGAAACCCCGAAATGGTGTAATGTGAATAGGTTTTGGTGTTTCGGCGTTTCAGCACCCGAGAAACCCAAGGGAAAGTTCCCTTGTATTTGCCAGTCACGAAGTCCTGATATGCAAAACCCTGAAATGGTGTAATGTGAATAGGTTTTGGTGTTTCGGTGTTTCGACACCCGGGAAACCCAAGGGAAAGTTCCCTTGTATTCGCCAGTTGTGAAATCCCGAAATGGTTTAGCGTGAATAGATTTTGGTGTTTTGACAACTGGGAAACCCAAGGGCAAGTTTCCTTGTATTCGCCAGTCACAAAGTCCTGATATGCGAAACCCCGAAATGGTGTAATGTGAATAGGTTTTGGTGTTTCGACGTTTCAGCACCCGGGAAACCCAAGGGAAAGTTCCCTTGTATTCACTAGTTGCGAAATCCCGATATGTGAAACCCCGAAATGGTTTAGCGTGAATAGGTTTTGGTGTTTCGGCGTTTTGGGACTTGGAAAACCCAAGGGAAAGTTCCCTTGTATTCGCCAGTTGCGAAGGCCCGATATGTGAAACCTTGAAATGGTGTAATGTGAATAGGTTTTTGTGTTTCGATGTTTTGACACCCGGGAAACCCAAGGGAAGTTCCCTTATATTCGCCAGTCATGAAATCCCAATATGCGAAACCCTGAAATGGTTTAACGTGAATAGGTTTTGGTGTTTCAGTGTTTCAGCACCCAGGAAACCCAAGGGCAAGACCCCTCGTCTTCCCCAGTCATGATTTACCAAATTGCGAAACCCCAAAAGCATCTAGAGGAACAACGCCAGGTCATAGGACCGTTCATATGAAAAGCGACCCAAGGGAGGAGCTAAGGATCTGTTAGACCCTTTCGAGTTTCAACATTTCGAAAGACAGAGAACAAGGGAACGCTTGCATTGCGATTTCCCGAATCGTGAAAGCCAGAAGCGCCTTTTTGGTAAGGCCCGTGTTCATAGCCAATGATCACATGTGGGAGCATAAGGGAAGGGAGGGTCTGTGCTAGGCCCCATAGAAATTCAAGGATTCTATCCCTTAAGAAAAAGGAGAAAAAAAAAGAGGCGAAAAATCTTAGTTGCTGTAGTGGGTGTGTGACAGGTGGTAAGGCGAAATTTGCGTGGGGCCGGTCCCAACAACAAGCGTTCAATGATTTGAAGCAGCGCTTGTTCTCAACCCCAATACTTTCACTACCATACCTACAACATCCCTTTGAGATCGAGACATATGCTTCAGACTATGCTGTGGGCACCATTCTCACTCAGCACGACCACTCCGTGGCCTATCATAGTGTGACAATGTCAAATACTGTCCGTAAGTACCCTACTTACGACAAAGAATTGTACTCCATTGTGAAAGCATGATTCCAGTGGAGACATTACATTCCTGGGAAGGAGATAGTCATCCACACTAATCATAAGCCACTGCATTTCATGCAGACACAGGGAAAATTGCAGAATAACTGCCATCAAAAGTGGTCCACATACTTGCAACAATTCCACCTCAACATCAAGTATAAAACAGGAAGCACCAATCGCATCGCTGATTGCCTCAGTAGACCGCCAGTCACGACACTCACCACGATGCTAGACTCTTGTGGCCATGAGACATCTGGATGGCTCCAACTCTATGAGACAGACCCTGACTTCACCACCACCCACCAAAGGTTGGGTGCAAATCCAGTTGTCGATAATTTCCATCTTCAGGATGGGTTGTTGTGTCGTCTGGGCCATATCTGTGTTCCATCAAGTGAGTGAGCAAAGATGATCTGGGAAGCCCACTACAGTCGGGTGGCAGGACACTTCGACGTCGAAAAGACAGTGGCAATGCTACGTAAACATTTCTATTGGCCTAAACTTCGACAGGAGGTCGGCAAGTATATCAAATCCTGCACTGCCTGTGCTATTGCAAAACCGACCACTAATAAATAGGGCTTGTACACCCCTCTTCCTACTCCTGACAGGCCATGGGAATCCATCTCAATGGACTACACATCGGGCCTCCCATCCACCAAGCGGGGAAATGACTGTGTTTTTGTGGTTGTTGATCGCTTTTCTAAGATGGCGATTCTGGTTGCCTGCAAGAAGAGCATCACAGCAGAGGCCGCTGCCAAGCTCTTCTTTGAACGAGTCTGGGTAATTTTTGGAATCCCACAAACCATTGTCTCATATCGGGATAGTCAATTTCTCAGCACATTCTGGTCGAGCCTTTGGTCACTGCTGGACACTAAGCTCACCAAATCCATGACCTTCCACCCCCAGACAGATGGCCAATCTGAGGTTGTAAATCGAATGATTGTGCATATCCTTCACATGTATAATTCAAAGCACCCTCGCACATGGGATGAGATCCTTCTCTATGTCCAACATAGCTACAACTAAGCCTTGCATAGCTCAACTGACCACAACCCCTTTCAAGTGGGGTTGCGATTCCAACCATTGGGTCTCATAGATGTTGCACTTCCCCTTGCGGTCACCTCGACCGACTCATCTCCTGCTCCAACTGAAGCTGACAAAGCTACCCAGTTCATTGAGCAAATCCAACACATCTACCAACAGGTTCAGGATATCCTACAGAAGTTCAATGACAAGTACAAACAACTCCATGATCAACATCGAGTGCCGCATAAGTTTCGGGTGGGCGACAAAGTTTGGTTGCACTTGCAGAAAGAACGCCTTACAGGACCCCATCAGAAGCTTCACCCACTCTGTTATGGGCCATACACTATCACCAAGGCCATGGGGGATAATGATTTTGAGCTCAACATTCCTCCTTTCCTTGGCCTGGACCCAATGTTCAACGTGGATCTCCTTCACCCTTGTTTCCCACCATTATTGGACACCTCAGAAGTAGCAGAACAACTAACAACAACAGATATTAACCCACAAAAGGCATACAATGATCAGATTGTGGACAGACAGATCAAGGGCACTCGAAAATAAAGGATCCAACTTTATCGAGTCGTCAAAGCAGGGTAGCTCCTGCACCAAGGCAAGTGGCTCACCCGGGGTCAAATTCAGTAGAAATTTCCTCATATGATGAGGAAACTCAACGCAATGGAGACCATTGATTCCTAAGGAGTGAGGATTGATCTATATGGATATCGATGGCCACCCACCTTTTCCAACTGGCTCAAAACTGTTTTATGACAATTTTGACAATTTACTATTTTTAGCAGTTTTAACTTCTTGGGCCATTTTGAGGACCTAAATGAAGGTTTTTAGGGATAAATATCCTCAATGATAAATGAAGGCATGATTGAGCCCCCAAAATTAATCTCCTCGATGATACCTTTCCAACGGGCTATCACACGCCTAAAACAAAGATCGTATGCAAAAGTTACGACCCCGAGAAGTTGATGTACTAACTTACCCAAATGGGGCCCACATGAATTTTGGTGCTTCATCTCCTAGGGTTAGTGTTACACATCAACATTACTCACTTTTATAAGTGTCACAAATGTCACATGTTACTCACAAGTGTCGCAAGTGTCAAGCAAAGCATACTTCCATGATGACGATACTAAGGAAACACTTAAAATGCCTCAAACACTTAATTTGAAGGAAGAGGGATGGTTAGCTGAAGTCAAGTATCTCTTGCCACCTGAAAGAAGCTTTCAATCTAAGGTTTTAGGAGAGAGCGCTCCCCTATATCACCCTTGGGAGCGCTGGCGCTCCCCTATAAAGTGCTAGGGAGCGTTATAACACCAAACAACTTTGCAAGAGGAGCGCTACTCATTTTAAGAGTGTCGGTGCCCCATTTGAGCCTACTAGGGAGCGCTATAGCACTCTGATGCCCCTTTTGAGGGAGCGCTGACTAATCTGGGCAGAAATTGATCTGTTGAGGAGAATAAGGGGAAGATCTTTCAAGTTTGGAAGGCAGTTGCATTCGAATTCCTGGTTCAACCATGATCTTAGGAGAAGATCCCTGATCTAAGGAGGGAATTCCTCAACTTACCCTAAAGATACCTCAAGAGGTTAGGCCTCTCTAAACCTATATAAGAAGGCTCTATCATGGTGAAAAGAAGGAAGAATTGCAAGCATGAAACCTATGATCTCATAGGAAACACACGGTGAATTGGAGGAGAGTAATCAGTGAAGCTGCTGTCATCCGGGTCGTGGATCTTTTGAGAAAGGGTTAGACAAAGGGGACTTGACGAAGCTGTCGCATTCGCATCTACGGTTGTAAGTTACTTCTATCATTGTTCTCATCAATATGACACGCTTGGCCTATTTCTTTCTAGTTTGTGTTTAATTGCACATGAACTTGTCTCTGATAGATAGATCCATTTCAAGCTAATATCAATAGAGTAGGAAGTGGTTGTACTATCGTTTGTCTACAGGCCTCATCAAGGAGCGAAAGATTGGAGCTCAACTCGGAGCATGCAGGGACAAACGCTGATAAAAGGTACTTCTTTTCTCCTTCCTCCTCATGCATTAGTTTGTATAGATCTGAAAGGAAGTCAGTGTCCATGTTAAGCGTCTTCTATCTTAAGAGTTAAGAGTCTAGCTCTCAAGAGGATATCTACCTGTCCACAGGGAAATTTTCCTTCAACATAAACTGGCGACTCCACTAGGGAGCGTAATCTTCTCTTTCATGGATGGTTTCTCCGGGTATAACCAGATTGAAATTTTACCTGCTGATCAACATAAGACAACCTTTATCTGCCCATGGGGAACTTTCGCCTATCGAAAGCTACCTTTTGGTCTCAAAAATGCTGGTGCTACTTTCCATCAGGCCATGTCGTACGCTTTTCACGATATCAAGCATATTGCAGAACCTTACCTCAACGACTTACCTGCCCACTCATCCAATCGATCAGATCACGTTGATCACTTACAAGCTATTTTTCTTCGATGTCGGTTTTACCGTATCCACCTGAACCCACATAAGTGTATTTTTGCTGTCAAATCCAGCCGACTCCTCGGTTTTGTTGTCTCTAAAGATGGGATTCGAGTGGATCCCTTAGAGATCAAGGCTATTCTGGCCTTACCCCCACCTACTAGTTTGACCCAACTCCAAAGTTTACAAGGAAAAACAAACTTTCTTCTCCGTTTCATTTGTAACTACGCTGAGATAACTAAAGGATTCATGCGATTGTTGCAGAAAAACACCCCTTTCATCTGGGATGATATCGCTCAACGATCGTTTGACGCTCTCAAGCATGCCTTGACCCACGCACCTTTGTTGCACCCTCCAGAGTATACAAAGGACTACATCCTTTACTTAGCTACCTCCACTTCCACTATTGCAATGGTGTTAGTTCAGGAGGACACCAACGGTGAGGAACATGTGATCTATTACCTGAGCAAGAGTCTATCTGGACCCGAACTCCGATATTCACATGTAGAGAAACTGGCTCTAGTAGCCGTCATCGCTGTCCAGAGATTTCGCCATTACATCCTACTACACACCACCACTGTGATTGCGGACTCAATCCCCATGTACCATGTCTTGACACGTCAAGTGCTCGGGGGAAAATACTCTAAATGGATCGTCATCCTTCAGGAATTCGATCTTGAATTTGTGAAGTCCAAAGCCAAAAAGTCCCTGGTGTTTGCAGAGCTTATCTGTGATCTCCCCCATGCTGATGAAGATATCGAACCTAGAGATTCTCTTCCTCACGAAACTCTTTTCCTCATCAACACCTCTAATCCTTGGTATGGAGACATCCTCCTTTATCTCCAAACCCAACGCTTCCAGCCTAACACTTCTTGTGAAGAGAATCGACGTATTCGCCATCATTCTCGTCGTTACCTTATCGTCGGTGACACCTTGTATCGCCGTGGTATTGATACTATCCTTCGATGATGTTTGATTCATTCAGAGGCTGAACACGTTCTGAATGACTGTCACCTTGGAGCCTATGGTGGTCACCTTTCTGGCATGGCCATAGCCCAAAAAATTCTACGTGCCGGCTATTTTTGGCCCTCGATTTTCAAAGATTGTATTGAGGTAGTCAAAAAATGCCCACCCTGCCAAGTTTTTAACAACAAGGCATGCACCCACCCTACTACGCTGCACCCCATTATCGCCATCGACCCCTTCACCAAGTGGGGTATTGATTTTATGCAATGTAAGCCTACCTCAGCCGGGGGGCACGGTTACATAATCGTCGCCGTCGATTACTTTACCAAATGGGTTGAGGCTATGCCTACCTTTCTGAATGATGGTCGTACCACAACTCTGTTTATTTTTAACCACATAATAAATCGTTTTGGTGTACCACGCACCATTGTCACCGATCTCGGTGCACACTTTAAGAACCAGATGATGAGCGAATTACATGCCAAATTGGGTTTTCTCCATGAGAACTCATCCCCATACTATCCTCAGGCCAATGGACAAGTTGAGGCCATCAACAAAGTCCTCAAAACCATGATTCAATGCATGGTAGGGGAAAATAAGACATCCTAGCATCTACAACTTTTCTCCACTCTCTGGGCTTACCGTACTTCAGTGAAAACCACAATTGGATTTACTCCTTTCCAGTTAGTGTATGGCATCAAATCCGTTTTACCAATCGAGTGTGAGATTCCATCTTTGAAACTTAAAGTAGAACTCCTACCCCATACTTCTGCAGAAGAAGAATGTTTCTTATATCTGGCCAAACTGGATGAAACATGTCGTGATGCTGCTCTCGTTAATGAGGCACATCAGAAATGGATAAAAAATCAATACGACAAATCCACCCATCCTCAGACTTTTGCAGAAGGAGACTTAGTACTCATCTATGACTAGGCTCATGACAAACTAGGGACAGGTAAGTTAGAACCTCTGTGGCACGACCCTTACATTGTGAAATGTGTTCTGCACAGAGGCGCCTACGAGTTAGTCGATTATGATGGAATTTCCCTAGGGGAGCCCTGGAACGGGCTTTACCTTAAAAAGTACTATGCCTAGATCACCTAGCAGGTGTACGTTGTACATTATTTTATTTTAGTTTGGTGTGTCTATTTCTTTCACGTGCTCGAGTCTTTACCTTTTCCACTCATAACTGTGTCTTGTGTTTTCATGCGCAGATGACGTCTTCCTTTCCTATCTTTGTCGGGTTTGTGGATGGCGCTAGTCAACACACCTGGAACATTGCTTCGACAACATGGGTCATTTACCATTTTGACAAGGTGGTGAGTTCATGAGGTATTTGCTTAGGACTAGCGACTAATAACATGGCATAATATCATGCTGTCATCGGACTCTTGACCCAAGCCTCCTCCCTAGGTATCTCTCGCATCATTGTTAACCTAGACTCCCAACTTGTGGTCTATCAACTCAATCGTATATACACTATTCGTAATCCTATCCTGCTACGTCTTCACCTACAAGTTCGCCATCTTGAACGAATATTTGATTATATCAAATACAGACATATTCCAAGAGAACTCAACAATGTTTTGGATTTGTTAGCTAATTACATCATGGATCGGTATCTCGCCCATAGATAATATTTCATAAAGGAAAACAAATTGTACATCACATGTAAATTAAAACGCATCACATAAAAGGCATCATCATGTACAAATGTTTTGGCACTGTAAAAACTCAGAACTGTATATATATACATAACGTGACTGAAAATGTTTTGATTACATCAAAAAAGTGTTTAGAAGAGCAAAATTGTGGGTCTTTACGCCCATACAACATCGTCTGACAAGTCATACAAAAATACAATCACCAGAGAGACTCTAATCTCCCTGCACTGCATTGTGCTGAGAGTAACATATCACTGCGCGCACTACGCGTCTCAATAGAGAATTGACATTCTCTGGCACTCCCATAGTGTGCCTCTGTAGATGTAAAGGCACTTCTCTCCTCTGTAGAGGAGGAATGCCCATCGTGAGGCCTTGTAGGTTTCTTTCAACCTCCCGGAGACCTATCACTGGTGCCCCCGGATCTACTACAACAGGAGCACCCCCACGACGTCCTGGTATTGGTATCTCGGCCAGGCGCACTGCTCCCTTGTCTGCATGTTGAAAACAATACATCCATTAAAAACTCTTCTACGTACCCAAAAAAAAAATATACGTTAAAAACTTAAAAACAAAAACTAGACAACGTGTTGCTTAGTCTCTCACCCGACGCATCCCAATCTTCCCCCATGGGTAGAATCAAATCCATGCTCCCAAGAAAGTCCACCTTGGCATACGGGAAGTCTTCTATCCAAAGATACTAGTGTCTCAGCCAAGTGAAGAAGTCACCGGTGAAACAAAACTCTGACTCTGCCACTAGTCTCGGAGACAGACTAGTCCACCGTTCCATCCGTGGTTCTCCCACTGGTCGTACTGCTAATGATATCTGAGGCTGCATCTTGGGGATGTGCTCTAAGAAAAATGAGACCAAGAAAGAGCCGTATCCGAACTGTTTCTTCCCCATCCTACATCGCGAAACCTGTTCCTTCACATTCCGAAGAAACCCTACGCTCCAGTTAAACAATGTTGGCTCCAAACACTGTACGCCATAAGCTACTTGTGATCTCGACGCTAGATGTGTGCTAGTGCTTCCCGTCACACTCGTGATGGCGAACAAAATAGATTAAAGGGGTAACTCTTTGATATCCTTGATTGGGATTCTACCCCCCACCAATCTTGCTCCTGGGACACAATGACGTGCCAGATACATGCCCTCTGTCCGGAAAAAGATATAGGAACCCCTCTTTTCAAGAGGCCAGTCAAGAAATATACATCTTCCAACTCGATGGTTAGAATTTGTGTTCCAATCCGAAACCCTTGCTCTGCGACATCCCACAAGCTGATTATGTACTCAAGCAGAAGAATCTCCTTCTTCATCTTTTGCAATTTGAAGAATTTCAGTAGGCCACAAGCTCTCAACGCAGCATGTGTCTGAGGAATCTGCAAAGCATCCAAATCATCGAGCTCATGCTCTCGTTCCTTCCACTCAATCATGATCGTTGCTGAAATCACCTACAAACAAAAAAAAAACAAAGAATGTCATTATTCAATTTTTCGTCAATTTCTTAAGCAATTTAAAAACTTGAAATCTAATGCCCACACTGTTCAAAAAGGACCACGCCCTCTTTTTATCACTCAACAATCATCACGCAACAACAAAACGTTTTAAAATTAACATGATTTTCATAATGGCTGCGTGGGCATATTTTTGAGTTTTTTTATGGATTCTTTGACAAAAACGACCCATCTACTCGAGTGTCAAAGCGTTGGCATCTTTGCTATCACCTTCTAAAAACGTTTTTGCAAAATAATGTCTTTTTCCCATCATTTTCAATAGAGGCCGATTTGATCTTTTTTGGAGCGACCTAGGGATTCATTTTTTAATTTAAATATTGCTATGAAAACGAATATTGAACCATGTAATTGAAATAAGGGGAGATGAAGATCCACCTGGTCCAAACGACAAGAGAAACAGTCAACCGTAGCTCCGGTATCAAGTGAAACAAGATCCACCTCCAAAGTGATAATCTCCACTGCTACAAATCCTTATGCAAAATGAAATGGTAAATGAAGATTTTTCTTGTATTACTATTTATAAATTTCCATTTTTTATAAGGTATAGTTATTTGTGGGTTTCCTTGACAATATAATGGCTTCACTAAAACTATGGATTGTAGTTTTGACACTACAGGTTTCCAAGCAGTTCTGATCGTTTGTTTACCTTGTCACATCCATGAGCATAGTCTTAGTTTGTTTTCAAGCTCGAAAATATGAGAACGCACCGGGTAGACTTTTATCTCTTTTTCGGACCCATATGGACACACGAAAAAGGAACCCCCTGGAGTCATCTTTAAACTCTTTTCAGACTCTCTAAATATGAAAAGATCGTCGAGTGATCTTGCTTCCTTTCACACTCGTTAAAAGGTTCGAAAGGGCATCTTCCAAGTGGTAGTTTATCTCTTTTTTGGCCTCATGAGACTATCTGTACGAAAAAGGAATTGAGAGAGTTCTCTTTTAAGTGTTTTTCCAAACTCTATAATCATGAAAAACCTTCGAGTTTTCTGTCTTTGGACACGCTAAAATAAACATCGATAGACCCATGCGGGACCGAACCCTTACTTCTTCCAGTTCGTTAAACAAAGGAAGAGGAACTTACCGAAGGTGAGTTATATCAAGCATGTGTTACCCTCCTCGAGCTCGTTAAATTAAAAATAGGTACTCGTCTATCTGGATGGGGGAAAATTTGAAAGAAGCAAGCCAAGCAGTCTCTTGAGAATAATTCTTAGAGTCGCCCTTGAACACAAAACTTTGTCTTTTGCACGCATTTTAAACCGTTGAACCTATGCACTAAGCCAATCCTTTGAGTTTCTTTCACTCCATTCGGTCACCTGACGTAAGTCACAACATCCACTGCATCATAAAGTTTTGGTCCATGCCATGTTTCTGCTGTTGTGCCTCAATGTTCAAGAGAAGTATCCACCTTGAGAGTCAGCCATCACAAATATCTTGTCTCAATACCCGTGTCAGTCCATGTTCATTTGATATTCCAATCACATCTCTATGTCCGTTTCATGTCGTTGATGGGGGATGCATCAAGGCCCTCCTTCGACAAGCCTATTCCTGTCGACTTCAACACATTATCCAGGAACTAGGCTTAGAAACTAGTTAGTACTTTGGGACCTGCATGCCTCAATGGCAGGCCTCCTCACATCCGACAGTGGGTTTACATCATTGACCTCTGATCGGATGATTCCACAGATGTTCGACTCCAGATCATCCATTCACATTCGTTGGACTGTACTAGAGTACCCTGGGAATCATTGACATTAATGGTGATCTCCCTCGCGCTTGTTAACGATTTAGATCATTGACCGCTAATCAAGTGGTTTCTGCCATGTTCGACATTAGGACATCTATTCACATGGTTAGATTCGTACTACATCGGGATTGGTAAGAAGACCCTGGGTTGAGTGATCACTTTGATAGGTACTTTGCCCAGGTTGCGAAGGAGTTTCTCTTGAACAATAACACATATATACTGTTACATAGATCCACTTTGTATTGGTCATGGCTATGTCTTGTCATCTCGTAGATCCACTGTGTATTTTTCGTGGCTACGATCAGTTCAGGTCATTAGAGTATAGATCCACACTGTATCCTCGGTGGCTATACCTTTTTATCAATATAATTATGGATCCGCAATGTATTTTATGGCAACCATATCTTGCAAGTCTTGATCACCCAAGCATAGGTATGCCTGCCTTGGGTTTGAAACATGTCATAATATTTGTTGGATGTTTGTGTGCAACTTATGTCAGGTTCTCCACATCTATACCCTTGCTTGAAAGTCTACAAAGCATTTCAGTTATCAGTTCTCATCTTCTAACTTCATACTTTGGGGGGCAATCTGTTACACATCAACATTACTCGCTTTGATAAGTGTCGCAAATGTCGCATGTTGCTCACAAGTGTCGCAAGTGTCAAGAAAAGCATACTGCGATGATGACGACACTAAGGAAACACTTAAAATGCCTCAAACACTTAATTTGAAGGAAGAGGGATGGTTAACTGAAGTCAAGTATCTCTTGCCACATGAAAGAAGCTTTCAATCTAAGGTTTTAGGAGAGAGCGCTCCCCTATATCACCCTTGGGAGCGCTGGCGCTCCCCTATAAAGTGCTAGGGAGCGTTATAACACCAAACAACTTTGCAAGAGGAGCGCTACTCATTTTAAGAGTGTCGGTGCCCCATTTGAGCCTACTAGGGAGCGCTATAGCACTCTGATGCCCCTTTTGAGGGAGCGCTGACTAATCTGGGCAGAAATTGATCTGTTGAGGAGAATAAGGGGAAGATCTTTCAAGTTTGGAAGGCAGTTGCATTCGAATTCCTGGTTCAACCATGATCTTAGGAGAAGATCCCTGATCTAAGGAGGGAATTCCTCAACTTACCCTAAAGATACCTCAAGAGGTTAGGCCTCTCTAAACCTATATAAGAAGGCTCTATCATGGTGAAAAGAAGGAAGAATTGCAAGCATGAAACCTATGATCTCATAGGAAACACACGGTGAACTGGAGGAGAGTAATCAGTGAAGCTGCTGTCATTTGGGTCGTGAATATTTTGAGCAAGGGTTAGACAAAGGGGACTTGACGAAGCTGTCACATTCGCATCTACGGTTGTAAGTTACTTCTGTCATTGTTCTCATCAATATGACACGCTTGGCTTGTTTCTTTCTAGTTTGTGTTTAATTGCACATGAACTTGTCTCTGATAGATAGATCCATTTCAAGCTAATATCAATAGAGTAGGAAGTGGTTGTACTATCGTTTGTCTACAGGGCTCATCGAGGAGAGAAAGATTGGAGCTCAACTCAGAGCGTGCAGGGACAAACGTCGATAAAAGGTACTTCTTTTCTCCTTCCTCCTCATGCATTAGTTTGTATAGATCTGAAAGGAAGTCAGTGTCCACGTTAAGCGTCTTCTGTCTTAAGAGTTAAGATTGTATCTCTCAAGAGGATATCTACCTGTCCGTAGGGAGATTTTCCTTCAACAATTAGGTTTTTGGATTTCTAGGGTTTTTGGCATTCTTGATTATGGTAAAAAGGCCTTTAGAGCCCCATTGTAACCTTCTTCTTGTGAATGTTCACTGCTGTCACATCTCTTCTTAGAGATAAGCCGCCACCATTCCAACAAGCTTGTTTCTGCTACATTTTACAGTTTCATCTTATTTCATTATTGAATAGAAAACCCGTTTTACTGTATCTCTGTTATTTTTTGTTAAGCACCTGTTAATAATCTGTATTCATTTTATTCTACTCATAAAACCTGGATCAACGCACCTCGCGAGATCCTCCTTCCCTGAGCTAGGTATAATCACAAATCCTTCTTACAATCCCTTGCACTTAGCTCAACAAGTTCTCAACACACAGTATGCACTAGGCCAACCAGTCATGCACTAAGCCAACTTGATCACATAGGTCCAACTACTAGGTCTCATTGTTCTTAAATCACCTAGATATCTATCTATACATTACAAATGGGGCCTAAACATGGGTAAGACCCATGGGCCGACATCCCATACTCGTTACATAAACCCTAAACCCAAAAATCCTATAAAAGGGGGTGAAATCCCGTGAGCTTCGCTTCACTTGGGTGCTTCGCCTTCAACCAGCCTGTCAAAGTCCCAAAAATGGTCAAATATGACCAAGGTTCTCCAAAAATTGGTCAAGGGCCAACAAGCCCCCAACACTCACCTGTAACTTGTCCCGAGTCACTCTGATCTGGGTAACTCTGCTTCAAAGGCCTCGATCTTGGCTCTAGTTGCTTCGACCTGCTTCTTTTCTAGAGCCTCCTTCTCGACGAACTCCTGAATGAATTTCTCTGTGACCGGTCCTTCCAAGCGTTGTTCCATTGAGGTGACTACTTGTTCTTGCTGTGCTCCTTGTCCCTCTATCTCCTCAAAAAGTGTGCAGGCTTCATCCTCTATCAGCTGGAGCCTCTGGGTCACTTCCATTACTTTACTCTGGATGGCATGGATCTATTGTTGAACAATGCGTTGTTCTTGTGACATTTTCATTTTCTCGACTGCTAACAATAGCTTCAACTGTGCTTGCACTGTCGATGCTTGTTGCTTTGCCTCTTAAAGCTATGACTCTAATGTACTTATTTCTAGTTCCTCTGCAAGGTGCTCATAGGTCTGCGCACTTTGGTTGTTGAGTAGCTTACATTTCGAGGCTAATGCCTTGATTCTTTCTACTACGCTCCGAGCATTTTCTTCTCTCTGGTCTTGCACTTCCCGTGGAGTTCTTGACACTGCTTGCAATTCCAATTCTGCCACTCTTGCTTGAAGCTGTTGAATAGCTTCAACGAGCTTCCCCACTTGAATTTATATTGTGTCTTCTTCTATTTGTGCAAGGCTCGACACAGAGCGAAGTGCTCTGGTGACTATCTCCTTGACTCCCATCTACTTCGCGAGCAGCTGTTCTTTTTATGTTTGGAGCTGCGCTCTAGCCTCTGCAAACTTTGCATGGAGGTCATCTTTCTCTTGCTGTGAAATCAAACGTTGCTATAGGGATTCCTCCTTTGATTGTTTCAAGGCCTCTGCGGCCTACTCCTTTTCTTCCTGGACACGGTGAAGGCGAGCCTTTGTCACATCTGTTAATCAGCGTAGTTGGGCAGGCTCATCTCCCACTTCTAATCCTTTTTCTAATGATGGCACAGTAGACACTGCGTGGCTAGAGTAGAGGGCTTTATGTACCCCTTTAAGCTCCTCCTCAATCCTTTCATACATGGTGTCTTGCTTTGCTTCGTTGCACTGCAAAATGTCCTCCGAGGTGTCTGATACAACTGCGATGATAAGGTCAATATCATCCACCATTACTACAATATGTAATTGGGGCTTATTTACGCGTGACTTCATCCACGTTGAGGGTTTCATTGGAGAAACCTTTTGTTTCTTCGACGTTTCGGCCTTTGTAAGGGGGTCTTTAGGCGGTGTCACTTCACTCTATTCATGCTTGTCTTCTTCCCCTTCGTTCTCTTCTTTGTCTACTTCGTCACCTCCTCCCCCTTCAGGTGAATCCAACGTAGTTTCCTCTGATGCATTGTTCAATTCCTGTACCTCTTCCTTAGCGAAGTCTCAATAATCACAATGCGATAATCAGTTCTCTGTAGGCTCGGGAAATCACAATTGGCAAAAGTGTCCCTGGTGATATGTTCGACTGATTAAGTAGATAGTGTTCACAAAAGATTCCTCCAACGACAGGAATGCCTCAATCAATACGATTCCATCCATTATGGAGCGGTCCCAATGGTCCAATGGTGAGATTTTCGGAAATAACTGCTTTGCTATCCGTTCAAGAGCATTGTTCTAATGGTCAGGATGCCTCCAACGGTCATATTTCTTCGCTGTGGCAAAGTGTCAATATGCGTTGTTTTGCTATTCCGGCGAGGTTCAAGTTCTGCAAGCCTTCTTTCTACGAAGTCTTCTCTAGAACTTCCTGCAATTTTTCTAACTTTGCTTTCTTCTTGCTAAGCTTCCTTGCCTTCTTTCCTGTTATTTGAGTCACTGGGTTCCTCTTTCCATTTTGTTTCTTATCTTCTCTTAGCATAGTAACTTCTCACTGTTGAGGATCTTTCACAGGGTTTGAGGGTAATACTTCTTCTCTTACTGGTTATGGAGTAGGTGCTCTACTTTCCTGCATGGATAGGGTTTTTAAGTCTTCTTGCATTCTTTCAACTTTGATAGCTAGGTATCCAGTCCTCAATTGCTTCGACTTGTCCTCTTGTTATTCTATTAAGAGCACTATTTTCCTAGCCATGAAATCTCTTAATTCTTGCTTTTTCTGTTCTAGATATTCCTCTTCTTCTTTCCTTCAGATCTGATCTTTCTCAATCCAAGTCCTTCCTAGCAAAAGTGCAAATGGGGCGTTGTTCTCAACAAACTTAATGACCTCAAATTCTTCTTCCGTCGATGCTCCATAAGAAATCGTAGGTATATGAGTAAGTATTCCACATAGGGTTAACATCTTTCCTTTGAACAATCCTATTCCTCCCAATGAAGGAAACATAGCAGGCTTCTCACCCGTGTTTCCTTATCCAGAACATAGTCTATGTCGAAGTCTCCTATTCTTGTTTCTATGCACTCCTTCTCTTTTAAGATCTCTGATAAAATAATGTCTCTGTGATCATTCAAGGTGTCTTTTATCTGTAATAATATAGTCTCTGATTCTTTCTGGGGTTTTATCATATCCTTAGTCTCTTGAACTTTCTCATGGCTCTCTTGTCTTATATTCATATTTTCAACTTTAGCAATCATTCTAGGGAAATCCAAAACTTCATGGCCAACAAATTTACAACAAAGAAAAGTAGGGCTTCTACCAGGGAATTCCTTAGTAAGATGTCCCGGTCTTCTGACTATAACAAAGAGTCAATCCTCTCTTCCTCTTAGACGACCCACAACCTTTCTTGTACTGCGCACTAGGATCACAGTGATGAACCTGCAAAAATTTCTTTCTAGGATCCTGCATCCACTTGTTAGTCCAAAAATCCTTTCTATGCATAGGAATAACATATCTTTCACTATTTCTATCAGATCTATTCATATCAAATCTTATTTATTCTAGCTGTTCCCTAGTTTTTAGACTAGGACAAAATCTATCAAGCATACCTAGATCCATTCCTTCGAAACATAAATTTCCACTTATATTACCTTTATCAGAGCACAAATCTTTAAGATCTTACCTCTTTTTTCCAGATCCGATTCCCTTCTTAGCACGGAGCTTCGCAAGTTAAGCAGAATACTGCACACTATAGTAGCAGATCTATGGACAAAGCTTTCTTCTTTTCTTTAGTTCCCAACAATCACAGTTTTAGGTCCCGACAACAGAATCATTTGTTGGCACACAGGGGAAGA
Source organism: Picea engelmannii (assembly GCA_009831015.1). Lineage (NCBI taxonomy): Eukaryota > Viridiplantae > Streptophyta > Pinopsida > Pinales > Pinaceae > Picea > Picea engelmannii. Next base: position 260,325 of record ML791741.1, on the reverse strand, counting down.
CCCAGGGTTCAATGCTTCAACAGTGCACCAACAAAACCCTAACTACCAACCCTTTAGGAAACACCTGTGAAGCAGATGAGGTCTCACCCGTGGTAGAGGCAGGGGTGGTTGTAGTACTCAATTGTCTACGACCTAGCTGGGACACAGATCTGTGATCACAATGCTTAACATAACACTTAGCAATTAACATTCATTAGATTTTACCCTTATTCACATCGCAGGTCAAAACCCTAATTACAAAACAATGCAGTATTCATCAAGATCTAATAAAATTTATCTATTTAGCACATAGTATCAAAATAGATATGGCATTCATTCACACCATAAGCACTAAGCTACTATATTAGATGCATCTAACATAAAGGTCACAACACTAAGCATAAATCACATCAATAACATATCAACTATACTATACAAAGCAACCATAACACAGGATATACATGGTTCACCCCAGTGTGGGGCCACATCCACCAACTCTTCTTCTTATTTATTATCTTCTATCAATCTCCATACATGCACATAGCTTCAGAACCCACTCCGCATAGGACAGGAGATCTGTGTGCACCTCTCCAGATCCTCCTTCCTCGAGCTAGGTATAAGCACAAAGCCTTCTTACAATAACTTGCACTTAGCTTTGCAAGTTATCGACATACACTATGCACTAAGCCAACCAATAATGCACTAAGCCAACTTGATCACATAGATCCAACTACTAGGTCTCGTTGTTCTTACATCGCATAGATATCTATTTATACATTACAAATGGAGCCTAAACATGGGTAAGACCCATGGGCCAACATCCCATACCCGTTACATAAACTCTAAACCCAAAAACACTGTAAAAGGGGGAGAGATCCCGCGATCGCCCCTTCGCTTGGGTGCTCCACCTTCGACCAACTTGTCGAAGTCCCAAAAATGGTCAAATATGACCAAGGTTCTCCAAAACTTGGTCAAGGGCCAACACACCCTAATTTGATCTTGTGTGAAAATGGGTGTTTATAGGGTTCTTTTCTTGAATAATATTGATATTTTGACTGATTAATATATTTTCTCTTATGATTTGGATGTCTATAGGGATTTCTTATAACATTACTTTCTCTTATCATACTTGTAGAATTTTCTTCTTTTAACTTCGATATATGATTTTCTTCATGTGCCGATGTTGCTTTGTTAATGGTTGAATTTTTATTAGTAAGTATATTTGGAGCTGCCATCGTTTGTACTTTGACATTCGACGCTATCTTTTTTTTAGTTGATTTTCCAGCTTCTTGAGCGATACTTTCTTCATTACCTGATTTGTTGATATCTTTAATGTCTGGATTTTCAATTTGCTCTTTTTTCAACTTTTTGATTTGTTCTAGTAGCTCCTGATTAAGTTTCTTCAAACGAGATTTTTCTTCTTCTTTCTCTGAGAGGTTCTTCTTCAATTCCTTTTCGAGATCCTCCCTTTCTTGTTCCAACTTCGAATCATATTGTTTTTTTTTCCTTGATTTCTTGATCTGTGTAAGTAGTTTTGACTGTGGTCTTTTAAGTAGGAAATTTCTTCCTTTTTTTCCACAATAACTTCGTCAAATTATTTTTGCATCCTTTGCATTGCTTTTTATTTTCTTGACGTATTATTTCTGAGATATCGTTAAATTCTTCTGGTTTTATGAAATTTTGCTCTAAGGTAGTGTCTTGTAATTTTATCATCTTCTCCTTATAGGGGAATGTCACAAACTTTTTCTCCATGTTTAATATGAAGGTACCTAGACTTTTAAACCAGGGTAACCCGA
>ML791741.1:239496-258015 GCA_009831015.1 Picea engelmannii | reverse complement strand
TAATCATTTTTCCCTTGACTTAACATTCAATAGTTATAACCTTGAACTTCAATGTTTAAAACTTAAATCAATTTTTATCTGAAGCGAATGCATTTTTTTCTATTCACACTTCCTTAATTCTGTGTGCCTTAATATAATATTTTTTTTATAAAGTAATTCAATCCTTCTACTTTATGTTGGCAATTAATACCCAAAGAGTGATGTTGTTATTGTTTGGTAACTATTCCTTAGAACGTCAAGATCTTGTCCACGAGGCTCTTCGATGGTGTTTTTATATTTTATTTTTATTATGGCGAATAATGTTTGGTCGTGCACTGATATGTGAGATTTTTAAGAATTGTTCTTGAAGTGGCGGCTTGGGGTATGATGTTGACAGAACAATTATGCCAAGAACATGCTCCCAACAAAATGTGACAATCATTCCCTATAGTTGGTGGTGGCTGATCCAAGTGGAAAAACCAGATCTAGCCCATTTCTTATGCAATTCTTCCCATATTATTATTTTATCACATGATTTGTGGCCTTAATTTCTTGATATAACCTTAATCACCAGAATTTCAAATCATGAAGGCGATAGATAGTATCTTGGACCCGAAATGGCTTGAGTCTAACTTATTGAATGTGCCTCTGCAAATTGGAACGATTCTAGAAACCCTAGCCCCTTTTTGTGATCGATAGGTGGAAATTAGTTCTACAAGACAATGGTGATGTCCACCCAAAATTTTCGACACATTTTTATTTTCTATAGTTTCTCAATGGATTTGTTTTTCACTATTTTAAAGGAATGTTTGTGATTCCCTTTTTTTTTTGCAGTTAGTTACCTACCATTTCGATTTTTCACACTTGGACTTTAGAGATCTACTTGATTTTGATATATCTTCCTCTTATTTTTATTTATTTATTTTTTCTCTTTTTTCTTCTCTTAAGATTTGGTACTCGCTTTCTTCTGATTTCGTGCAATGGGATAAATTTTTAAATTTAAATGGCCAAGGGCCAAGTTTTTGGTCAAAGACCTGAATGATAAAAAAAACTTTGAATGAAGTATTGTAGCTGTGGCCAATAGCCAATATACATGTTACCAAGGTAAACATAATTTTAACCAATGGTCATATGACCGAAGGCCGATATTAGATGAAGATCTGATATCACTGTGGTGAACTAACTCAATTCACTTACGTAAACATCCAATGTAAATAAGACAGTAAGTTATAATCCATAAAGGATAGTAATAAATGTATATAAGAATATATGAAATAATGAGATATATGATATTTTATTACAATGAGGATGAGGGCTTGTATATATATACCTACACATGGGTTCCCTTTCATAAGAGACATGACCTTTCATATGTCATGTCTCTTCATAATTAATTATTAATCATTAGTTATTTATATTATTAATGATTACCTATTTATATGTATTTTTATGTTCATAACAAAATCATCCTCAACCATATTTATCTTCTTCATCTCTCCCATCATCTCCCCCTACAACTCAAATCCCAGCTGTCCCAACCATGGTTGTAAACATAATGGATGCTATCATTACTATTATATATGCACCCTTGGTTTTACCTTAGAACTTGAATGCTTTTCCAATTGGAGATTTCATGAAATACTTGTCTATATTTAATGGAGAAGGAGATGTCACTGATGAAGAACACTTAGCATCTTTTTATAGTTTTGCAGATAATTTCAACATAGAGCATTCAGATGTTTGGATGAGAGTGTTTTTGAAAAGTCTAGATGGAGAAGTAAGAAAATGGTTCAGAGGTCTTCATGTATGTTCTATTACAGATATTGATGTTTTAGATGAGAATTTTATGAGACAGTGGGGAGATAACAACGATTATTTGTATTATATTACTGAGTTTGGAGCCCTGAAAAGAAAAAATGGTGAATCTGTGTCAGATTTTACTAAAATATTCAAATGTATAGTAAGATCACTGTAGAAATCAAACATATAGTAACATCTGCTAAGATCACCTTTGCTAATTATTTTTATGCTAAATTTATTTACTGTTGAGGGAAAGAAGGGTTGTGACCCTAACAAATATGCAAGAAGTATCTCTTGAAGTAGAATCAAACATCTTAGCAGCTGAAAAACTCAAAGCTATATCTGACAGATACAAAAAGAAAGAAAAGGAAGATGCCTCTTCTTCTTCCAACGTACCAACATCTGATCCAAAAAATGATGAAATGGATAAAATGTTGAAGAATCTAATGTCAAAATTGGCTAGATTAAAATTGGAAGCAAAGAAGCCAAATAGACCTATCCAAGAGGGTGGGAAAAAAATAAAAATCAGTTCAGAAGACCTAACAATGCTCCTTAGATCATGCACAGAGAAAAAATGAATCATGAAGATCAAAGGATCTTACCCCCTTTCCAAAATAATCACGTTGAAGAGATGGAAGAACATGAGGATACTAAAGAAAATTCTGCAGTTATTTTTAATGAAATTGAGCTTCCTCCTAGACACTTGACTCAACATGAATACTAATTCTTTGGTTATAAACCAGTTTGATGAAGACAAAGAGGAGGAGGAAAATTTTCAGAACGAACCTTAAAATAAATATGATTTAAGGCCTAGACAGAGTGGACCAAAACCAAATGCACAAACTCAGAATAAGAAAACAAATGTTCCAACCAATCATGTTCAAAGAAAAGATACATGAAACAAATAAGATCAACATCAACAAGTCATCAAGTCTCATGTTTCAAAGGTAAAGGAAACAAAAAGACAACTAGTAAAGGAGATAAGTAAAATTAAAATACCTGTGCCTTTGGTAGAATTAATGAAAAATGGGTCTTTTAAAGATTCTATTTTGAAGGTTTTGAAGCCCCATGTACCAATTATTTATTCATATACAATGATTTTACAGGATGAAAATCCCACTATCACAATTGACCCCCATATTGAGGAGAAATCAGACTCTTCCCCACCTTTTTACATATCACTAAACATACATGATAAAATTCTGCATAATTGTCTTATGAATTCTGGAGCTTCACATAATGTTATTCCAAAGGTGGTTATGGATGAGTTGGGGTTAGATATTGCAAAACCTTACCAAGATATTTACTCTGTTGATTCCAAGAGAGTTAAATGCTTAGGAGTTATTAAAGATTTGGTTGTGTCATTATCTCATATTGTTATGGAAAGTGTTTTTATGGATATTGTGGTTGTTGACATACCCCCAAAGTTTGGAATGTTACTATCCAGATATTGGGTCAAGAAGGTAGGAGGATATCTTCAGGTGGACTTGACATATGCAACTATCCCTGTCTTTGGAGGAGAACAAAAAAAGTTATACAAATAAGTTCGACTTGCTTATATAGTCAGTGACCATGATAACCTAGGAAATCACCCCATTTATGCAGTTGAGGATGAGATTAGCTCTTTTATCTTAAATATCAATGATGAAGCACCATAATCAACAAGTCATGATAATAGGCCCATTTGTAATCAAGAAAGAGGTATGAAAAATGAAGTATGGAAAATGTTTTTTGATGGTTCATGTTCAAGAGAAGGATCTATTGCTGGGATTGTCATTATTTCTCCTTCTAAATATGTTGTATATTTATCATACAAACTTGAATTTGAGACTACTAATAACATTGATGAATATGAAGCTCTGTTGTTAGGATTAAGAGATGCAAAAGATATGGAAATTGATAAATTGGTAGTTTTTGGAGATTCAGAGTTAGTCATTCATCAAATCAAGAACATTTATTAAACAAAGTAGTAGAGACTGAAGCAATATAACAATGAGGTATGGGAATTAATTGAAAACTTCTTTATAGCTTTTTATATCTCATTTGTTCCAAGGAGTGCCAATCAAAGAGCATATTCTTTAGCTCTAGCTTCAAACCGTTTCAAACCTCCACTAGATTCACATACTAAGTATGAGGTTGAAATGAAGCATATACCATATATACCAAATAATGTAAAACACTAGAAAGTTTTCAGTGATGATCAAGACCTGAAAATATTTCTTGAAACTGTTGATGAATTTTATTCCATTTTTATTGATCAAGAGAATGAAAATGATGAGATAGAAAATCAATCAGATATTCCTTTAGTAAATAAATAGAAGGTCATAAAATTGTGGAATTAAAGAAAAATCATATCCCAAAGGGTCTAGTCCCACTAGAAAGACTCTTTGACAACAATGATGTTTCCAAAAAATATTCAATTCAAAGTCAGAAAAAGGATGTTCTTGACTGTAATATTGGGACTGCTGCAGATCCAAAGGTTATAAAACTTTCCAAAGCACTGTCAAAAGAGCAGAGAATCAAGTTGCTGGATTACTGAGAGGGGTGGTGAATCAGTAATAGCATAATTATAATCCTTTTTCTTCAAATAATCCAGGTGTTATATCAATGTAGAATTATTATCCAATAATGAGCAATAAGAAATGAACAATCACACACATACACAGTACACCAGTGTTTTATGTGGAAACCCAAATCGAGAGAAAACAACAAAATGTTTTTTCTTATATGTCTTGAAGAATTACATTCATTGGAAGCACCGACTTCCTTTGTTTTCCAGCTGCAATTGGAACGAGGCTCCAACCCCCTAGTTTCTCAGGCAACAACCTGAGGGAAGCTCCAACTCCCTAATTCTCTGGCTACAACCAGAAGGAGGCTACAACTCCCTATGTTCTCCAGCTACAACCACCTGTCCTTGCCCCATCCAACCACCCTAAAGTAGAAGTAGAATGATGGAACTACTGTCACACTATCACTGTGAGATATAGAGTTGTAAACCTGTACCAATAAACCTGAACCATGCATCAACCTGTAATAAACCTGTACCATAAACAAGTACATCAACCATGCACCAACATGTACCAAACAATCTGTAATCAACCTGTACCATAAGAAATTGCAACCAACCATGTACCAAGTATGTACCAATCATGTTTCAACTACTCATCAACTATGACTCATCAATATGTACCAACATCATCAACTATACACCTCATGTATGTGCCAACTCATCAACTACTTGTTTCAACCATGTACCCAACTTGTACCTCAACCAAAATCCCTCATCAATTTCATCATCCAAATATGATTTATAAATCCGTAATAGAACTGGTGTATATTATCACATACCTACAAACCTTCCTTAACTTTAAACAACAAGAGACTAGCATTTACATCAAACTTTTCTTTAGTCTCACATGACTAGTTTTGTATTAGTCAACAACCCTAACTTGAAATAATCATAACTTTGTACCTGTAATGAATAAAGATCTGAAACTGATACACAATTTTCTTCAGTTTGTTTTATGCAATTCCTCCAGTTGTCACTACTTGGAACCTCTCAGAAAAGTAGTTATAGCAAAAATGGCATACCTTGCTGAATTCTTGCTTATTCTAGAGAGCGACATTGTAGAACATGGACCACATAGAATATTTCTTGAATCAATATGAAAATGTTACAACACATAATACAAACTGTAATATAACCAACACATTTGGTATTACTAAATTTGGATCTGTTATGAAGAATTTATGACGTTTTTACCCGAAACACCTGTTTTTGACTAGTTTCAGGACTAGCCACAAACCCTATTTTCCATGGAGTGTAAATACAAAAATACAATGACCCACAAGCTGAATTTTTTACCACAGATACTTGGATATGTTTCCTCAATGGAATAGAAATTTCACAGTCTGAATAGTTATAGAAAAAAAGTTATTGTGAAAATGGTGAGATGACCTGTAAATAACATGCCTTAGAAAGCATCATCAAAAATTTTTATCCTTCCTTGAATTCCGGCCTTGTTTTCTCCACCTTCCCTCAGAAATTATACTTAGATATCCTTTGGTTACCTCATAAAACTATAGGTATTCAATATTCTCAAGTGTATATAAAATGAGAGAGCCTTTCCTCTTATTTATACTCTCCAAGTAGCTTCCTTAAAAACATCTTCTAGGTCACTTTGCCCACTTTCTTTATTTTAGGGTTAACCCACTTCTAATTTCTCCATTAAATTTATTATTTAAATTTTTTATTTTTTATTCACTTTGAATTATAGTACACTCATCAATTCACTTTATTATTTACCTTCTAAAATATCTTAAACCACTTTGACTACTTTGACCTTTTGGGGCTTCTAGATGATGATGCAGGAACATCCCTCATGACAAGCAAAACCAACGTGGAAGCAGAAAATAGCTGGAAGACGTCCAACGCAAGTTTTTGAATTTTTAAATTTTCCCCTTGAAGTTGATGTGCTAAACATAAATGAGATCATTTAATTTAGGCGCCTTGGTAGAAATGTAATCAGACCTCGAGCCATACGCTCTCGTCTGAGGTAGACAGAGGCATTTATAGTAGTAGTTGCAGGTAGATAGAATTTAATTCTTAGATTAGACAGTTTTAGAGTCTAGGAGGGAAAACAGATATAGACACCTTCATTTGTATCATTGTAAGATAGTTCAGGAAGAGTTAGAAGACTCTCGAGCATAGGAGAGAAACAAATAACTGTCGAAGAACACCCATGTACAGATCTTGAATTAATAGAAGAAGTTGATTCAGATTCATCCCTGTTGTGTTATTCTCTGTATATGTATGTTGAATGCTCTGTTTATGATTATTACTTCCTGTTATGAAATTGTCATTATGTGTGTGTATGATTTCATGTGTCGAGATTGAGATCTGAGAGGAAGAGGAATGAGTTTCAATTGTTTCTCTACTTGAGCAAGGATTCCTGCAAGGAGTGCAGTTGAAGTCGTCCGCAAGGAGTGCGTTGATAGAAGGCTAAGAGAGTTAACTCTTGTTCTCATACCACCAGGAGTGAGATTGGGTTATACAAACCATGCAAGGAGTGTGCCGGCTAAGGAGAGTCTCAGCCGTGACACTGAGCGAAGTATTGAAGGAATGCTGCTATGGGCATATGCAGAGTCAAGGAAGCTCGAACAGTTGAAGTGTTCGCAGGCTTGCTGCAAGGAGTGCGTGAAAAGAACCTCGTTGAGGTTGAAGTAATTTAGCAAAGCTCAGGAAGGATAGGCCTCTGAGTCGCTGAAGATCAATGTAGATAAGTGTGACTTGAAGTCAGGAAGAAACGTCGCAGGTTGGCGAAAGGGCGAAGGAATCTCGTGGAGAGATACTCTTTTTCATTTCGTGGATTACCCAAGGAAGAACGGACGGTCGAAATCTTCTGAAGGGATTTTGCGAAGTTCCGAGGATCGTTAGATCTGGCAGAGGTGCAAGGAGGTTACGAAGAGAAGGTCCAAAGAGTTTGAAACTCAGGAGGGGCAGGGCCGTCGATTCCGAGTTACAGGAGCCGTAGGATCTACACGTGGTATCGTGTATCAGGGACTCGTGAGTTGAAGCCCCAAAGTTGTGCAGCAAGAGCAGCGATATCGTGAGACGTGATATTCCTACAAGATCAGAGCCGTTCGTTGCGGAGGACGCGTGTAAGGAGATTCTCTCACCTCGAAGACTAGGAAATTGGAGGACCAAAAGGGAAGTCCTTCAGTTTCGCGAGTGGCGAAGTAGCGAGAGGATTGTAGCCTTCCATATGAGGAGTACAGGTGGAGAAAGATCGAGAGATATCATGAACTTGGGAGTTCGCAGGTTGAGAGCCCAAACATTTGGTACTCCAATTCGCGAGGACGTGAGTCGCGAGAAGGAGGATAACCGTTGGATCCGGATCACAGGAGGATTGTTGGATCTACGTGTGGGATCGTGTCTCGGGACCTCGTAAGAAAAGGTCCGAGGTTTTGGGCGCGGGGATCGCGAGATTGCGAGAAAGCGATATCCCGATAGCTGGAGGATAGTGTGGGCCATAGCAGAGTCAGCGAGTGGAATACAGGTGGCACGAAGCCTTCGGGACCTCACCGCTAGAAGTTCTGAAGTATTGGCGTTAGGATTTGTGAGTCACAAAGTGCTGAGGAGGTGAGGTTCGTGTGGACGTGTGGTAGAGCATAAGGTGGGACCGCGCAGCCGACGGGTGGACACACGTCGCTTGGTGATAGGAGTCAACACTCCGTTGAATTCTCGCATCTCGGGGATTCGTGGAATAGGAGGGTGAAAATTCGACGGCTCAACCTGCAAGGTTGCGAGGTTGCGAGTAGTGAAATCCGTCGAGGGAGGAGTCAACTCGGAGTTGACCTATCGCGTCTCGGAGGATCGCAATGGGAGGCACAAGAGTTCGACTCACAAACTCCCGAAGGTGCAAGTTGCGAGAGGTGCTAAGAAAATAAAGGAGGAGATGGAGGCTTTGAGTCACGAACTCGCGAGATCGCGAGATTTGGCTGATCTCCCTGTGGAAAAGGGGAGACCTCGGGGAAAGATTGTTGTGGGTGCAGATTTCCCAATAGGGAAATAGAAGGACCTTGTAGTTCTTTGGGCGAGAAGAAGAAGATCCTGTGAGAGCAGAGGTGCCTGGGTGGCGCGCCCCTGCGTCAAGTGGTATCAGAGCATAGAACAACTTCTTTTCTTTCTGTAGAAAAGGAAAAGGAGAATTCACCATGCTGCCAAGGAGAAGGGGTAGACAATCACCTGATCGAGAGGAGGAAAGAGAAACGTCCAGAGAAAGAGGTAGGCAAGTACAGAATCTAGACATGGAGAGAGAAATACGAAATCTTCGTTCCAGAATGGAGGACATGGAGACATCACAAAGGTGAAAAGATGATGTAGGAGATACCAGTGAATCCGAGGATGAAGGTGATGCTGGACATGAAGAAGAGGAAATCCCAGCAGAAGATGCAGCCAATGAGCGTTTAATTAGGGCTATCGCTCGGATGAGTTCGAAAACAAAGATGGACATTCCAGTTTATGAGGGAAATCTGGATGCAGAAGAGCTTCTAGATTGGATTAGAGCTCTTGACACTTACTTCGATTATGAAGATATCGAAGATGATAAGAAGGTCAGACATGCCGTCACAAGATTAAAAGGACATGCAGCCTTGTGGTGGGATGAACTGCAAGCTGATAGGCGTTGCCAAGGCAAGCAAAAAATTAAGAGTTGGGACAGGATGATTGCAAAGATGAAGGCAAAATTCATTCCCAGGGACTATCAAATTTCTCTGTTCAGGAGGATGCAGAACCTGAGACAGAAGATGATGACAGTGAAGGAGTATACTGAGGAATTTTACAGGTTGAATATCAGGGCAGGTCATCGCGAAAGCAATGACGAAAAGGTGGCCAGGTATATGAATGGCCCGAGGTATGAAATGTAGGATGAAATAAATATGGCAACCATTCGAACAGTGGAGGATGCTTACCAATTGGCTTTGAAAGATGAGGAGAAGATGAGCCGTAAACAAAGTCAGAGAGGCCGAGGCAGAAGTCATCCCAGAGGCAAAGCAATTTCCCAAGATAAATACCAGAAGCCCAAGGAGGAATGGAAGAAACCTCAGGGAAAGGTTGAAAGAGGTGGAACCTCACAAAGAAGACCATATGTTGAGAAAAGAGAACAACATACTGAGCAAAGAGGAGGATATGCTGATAATAATAGGTTTCCTTGTACCAGAGGTAGAGGAAGAGGAAGAGGTGGAGTAATCACATGCTTCACATGTGGAAAAAATGGGCACAAGTCATTCGAGTGTCCAGAGAAAAAGAAAGAAACTGGAGAGACTCACAATGCCGAGGCACAGAGGTGAGATGTTGAAGCAGAATATGCTGAAGGCGGAAGATCGCTAGTGATGCGGAAGGTTCTTTTGATGCCAGAAAAGGAGATGGAGAACTCAGCGCAGAGGAACAGTCTTTTTAGGACTACTTGCAAGACCAAGGATAGAGTGTGCAAGGTCATCGTGGACAGTGGAAGCACCGATAATCTCGTTTCAACCGAGATGGTAGAAAAGTTGGAGCTAGAGACAACTGATCACCCGAGTCCATACAAAGTTTCATGGCTATAGAAGGGACATCAGGTAAATGTCACTAAACAATGCTTAGTTGACATTAAGATAGGAGGATATAATGATAGGATTTTATGTGATGTTATTCCTATGGATGTCTGTCATTTATTGTTGGGTAGACCATGGCAATATGATATAAATGTGATTCATGATGGGAGAATGAACACCTATACCCTGAAAAATAATGGGAGAACTCATATGTTGTGTCCAATTGAGGATAAGGTGGTGAAACCGGAAGTAAGCAACAAAGTACTTCTCATGAGTGGGAAGGAGCTTCTTACAAAATTTAAGAAGAAGGAGGATCCAGAATTCTTTGTGGTCAGAAAACCGAGAATTGTTCTGAGTAGTACGAGGGTGGATGATTTTCCAGAAGAACTTCAGGAACTGCTGGAAGAGTTCGCTGATATTGTAGTGGACGAGTTACCTCGTTCATTGCCATCGATGAGGAGCATGAGTCATCATATAGAACTCATACCAGGAGCTAGTTTGCCAAACAAAGCCGCGTACAGATTGACGCTGCAGGAGAATGAAGAGGTTAAAAGATAGGTCCAGGCGTTGTTGGACAAAGGTTTGGTCAGGGAAATCTTGAGTCCATGTGATGTTCCAACAGTACTCAGTCCGAAGAAAGACGGGGGCTGGAGGATGTGCACTGATTCAAGAGCCATTAATAAGATAACTATCAGGTATAGATTCCCATTGCCGAGAATGGATGATCTGATGGACTGCTTGAGTGGAGCAAATTTTTTTTCAAAGATAGATTTGAAGAGTGGATATCATCAGATTCGTATGAGAGAAGGTGACGAATGGAAAACAACGTTCAAGACAAACGAAGGTTTGTATGAATGGCTTGTCATGCCGTTTGGCTTGACGAATGCACCAAATACCTTTATGAGGTTGATGAATGAAGTCCTGAAGGAGTTCATCGGGAAATTTGTCATCGTATATCTGGATGACATATTGGTTTTCAGCAAGACAAAGGCTGAACATTTGAAGCATTTGGCTATTGTGATGAAGAAGCTACAACAAGAGAAGCTGCTGATAAACATGAAGAATTCCTCATTCATGAAGACATAACTCATTTATTTGGGGTTTGTTATTTCTACAAATGAGTTGAGGATGGATCCAGATAAGGTGGAGGTAATCAAGAATTGGCCATCACCGAGGAACGTGTTTGAAGTGAGGAGTTTTCATGGTTTGGCTAGTTTCTACCGAAAATTCATTAGAAATTTCAGTAGAATTAGCGCAGTGATGATGGATACCGTCAAGAAAAGACATAAATATTTTCACTGGACCGAAGAGGCTGAGAAGAGTTTCAATTTTTTGAAATGAAAGATTACAGAGCAATCGGTTTTGGTGTTGCCGGATTTTCAAAAAACATTTCAGGTAAAATGTGATGCAAGCAGGTTTTCCATAGGAGCGGTCTTGAGTCAGGAAGACAGGCCGATTGCATATTTCATCGAGAAGCTGAATGAGGCAAAAGAGAAATATTCCACGTATGATAAAGAATTCTATGCTATCATACATGCATTGAAGAAATGGAGACACTATTTGATTCCAAAGGAATTTGTTTTATATAGTGATAACCATGCATTACAATTTGTGACTCAATAGGAAAAGTTGAATCAGAGGCATGTTAAATGGGTAGAATACATGCAGAATTTTACCTTTGTGATAAAGCATATTTCTGGTACTGCTAACAAAGTTGCTGATGCTTTGAGCAGGAAGTGTTTGTTGTTGCAGGAGTTCAAAGTCCAGACATTAAGCTTTGATGATCTTAAGTACATGTATGCAGATGATTCAGACTTTAAGGAAGCTTATGAAGCAACTGAGAATCCAGTTCTCAGAGGCAGAAGCCAGTGGATAGAGTATGTGATCCAGGACAGATTGCTGTTCAAAGGCAATCAATTGTGTATTCTGAATTGCTCCATGAGGGAGAACTTGTTGAAAGAGAAGCACAGTGGTGGATTAGCAGGACATTTTGGTCATGATAAGACATTTGCAAAGCTGAGCGAGTCATACGTTTGGCCAGGGATGCGGTCAGAAGTCAAGAAGTTTGTAGACAAATGCAGGATTTGCCAGCATTCAAAGGGAAGAAAATAGAATGCGGGTTTTTATCAGCCATTACACACACCTGAGAAGCCGTGGGATGAAATTAGCATGGATTTTGTATTGGGATTGCCGAGGAAACAAAGAGGTGTTGATTCAATCTTTGTGGTAGTTGACAGGTTTTCTAAGATGGAGCATTTTATTCCGTGCCAGAAGACCAGTGATGCGACTCACATCGCAAATTTGTTTTTCAAAGAGATTGTTCGACTTCATGGATTGCCAAAAAGCATAGTTTCGGATAGAGACACAAAATTCATAGGACATTTCTGGAGAACATTATGGAAGAAGCGGGGAACTAATTTGATGTTTAGTTCTTCTTATCATCCTCAGACGAATGGACAGACAGAGGTGGTCAATAGAAGTCTGGGAGACTTGTTGAGAAGCTTGGTGACAGAGCACCATAGCAGTTGGGATAGCATACTAGCGCAAGCAGAGTTTGCTTACAATGATTCAGTGAATAGGAGCATAGGAAAATGTCCATTTCAGATTGTATATGGAATGCAACCAAGAGGAGTTTCTGAACCGAGGGATTCAGAACAGACTGATACTAGTAGTGCTAGAGCAGGAGAATTCGCTGAAGCGATGAAGGAACTTCACAACCGGGTGAAGGAGCGACTATTGAAGTCAAGTTAGGAGTACAAGCGCAGAGCAGATCAACATCAGAGACAACTTCAGTTTGAAGTTGGCGATCTGGTTCTGGCACATTTGAGGAAGGAAAGGTTCCCAAGAGGAACATACAATAAGCTAAAGATGAAGAAAATTGGGCCATGCAAGGTCTTGAAGAAAATGGGGCAGAATGCTTATGAAATTGAGTTACCAGAGGGCATTGGAATATCTCCGATATTTAATGTTTCAAATTTATATCCATATAAAGCTGATGAAGAAAGAGAAGAAGGTGATGATCAACCAGAGATTCAGTGGCAGAAGCAGATGCCAGTTGCAGAAAAGCCACAGATGGAGCAGATACTGAATAAAAGAGTGGGTAAGAAAACCAGAAGGGAAGAATATTTTGAATATTTGGTCAAGTGGAAGGGACATCCAGTTGAAGATGCCAGCTGGGAGACTGAAGAAGAAATTTTGAAGCATAGACATACCGTGCAGGAGCTCATGGACAGGAGCCCATGCAACTTTTCAAGTGAGGGAGTATGATGCAGGAGCATCCCTCACGACAAGCAAAACCAACATGGAAGTAGAAAACAGCTGGAAGACGTCCAGTGCAAGTTTTTGAATTTTTAAATTTTCCCCTTGAAGTTGATGCGCTAAACATAAATGAGATCATTTAATTTAGGCGTCTTGGTAGAAACATAATCAGACCTCGAGCCATATGCTCTCGTCTGAGGTAGATAGAGGCATTTATAGTAGTAGTTGCAGGTAGATAGAATTGAATTCTTAGATTAGACAGTTTTAGAGTCCAGGAGGGAAAACATATATAGACACCCTCATTTGTATCATTGTAAGATAGTTCAGGAAGAGTTAGAAGACTCTAGAGCATAGGAGAGAAACAAAGAACTGTCGAAGAACACCCATGTACAGATCTTGAATTAATAGAAGAAGTTGATTCAGATTCATGGATGTTGTGTTATTCTCTGTATATGTGCGTTGAATGCTCTTCTTATGATTATTACTTCCTATTATGCAATTGTCATTATGTGTGTGTATGATTTCATGTGTCGAGATTGAGATCTGAGAGGAAGAGGAATGAGTTTCAATTGTTTCTCTACTTGAGAAAGGATTCCTGCAAGGAGTGCAGTTGAAGTCGTCCGCAAAGAGTGCGTTGATAGAAGGCTCAGAGAGTTAACTCTTGTTCTCATACCACCAAGAGTGAGATTGGGTTATACAAGCTGTGCAAGGAGTGCACCGACTAAGGATAGTCTCAGCCGTGACACTGAGTGAAGTATTGAAGGACTGCTGCTACGGGCATATGCAGAGTCAAGGAAGCTCGAACAGTTGAAGTGTTCGCAGGCTTGCTGCAAGGAGTGCGTGCAAAGAACCTCGTTGAGGTTGAAGTAATTTAGCAAAGCTCAGGAAGGATAGGCCTCTGAGTCACTGAATATCAATGTAGATAAGTGTGATTTGAAGTCAGGAAGAAACGTCGCAGGTTGGCGAAAGGGCGAAGGAATCTCGTGGAGAGATACTCTTTTTCATTTCGTGGATTACCCAAGGAAGAATGGACGGTCGAAATCTTCTGAAGGGATTTCACGAAGTTCCGAGGATCGTTAGATCTGTTAGAGGTGCAAGGAGGTTATGGAGAGAAGGTCCAAAGAGTTTGAAACTCAGGAGGGGCAGGGCCATTGATTTCGAGTCACAGGAGCCATAGGATCTACACGTGGTATCGTGTATCAGGGACTCGTGAGTTGAAGCCCCAAAGTTGTGTAGCAAGAGAAGTGATATCGCGAGACGTGATATCCCTACAAGATCAGAGCCGTTCATTGCGGAGGACGCATGTAAGGAGATTCTCTCACCTCGGAGACTCGGACATTGGAGGACCAAAAGGAAAGTCCTTCAGTTTTGCGAGTGGCGAAGTAGCGAGAGGATTGTAGCCATCCATGTGAGGAGGATAGGTGGTGAAATATCGAGAGATCTCGCGAACTCGGGAGTTCGCAGGTTGAGAGCCCAAACATTTGGTACTCCAAGTCGCGAGGACGCGAGGTGCGAGAAGGAGGATAACCATTGGATTCGGATCACAGGAAGACCGTTGGATTTGCGCGTGGGATCGTGTCTCGGGACCTCGTAAGAAAAGGTCCGAGGTTTTGGGCGCGAGGATCGTGAGATTGCGAGAAAGCGATATCCCGACAGCTGAAGGATAGTGTGGGCCATAGCAGAGTCGACGAGTGGAATACAGGTGGCACGAAGCCCTCGGGACCTCGCCGCTAGAAGTTTCGAAGTATTGGGGTTAGGATTCGCGAGTCGCGAAGTTCCGAGGAGACGAGGTTCGTGTGGACGCATGGAAGAGCATAAGGTGGGACCGCGCGACCGACGGGTGGACACACGTCGCTTGGAGATAGGAGTCAGCACTCCGTTGAATTCTCACATCTCGGGGATTTGTGGAATAGGAGGGTGAAAGTTTGATGGCTCAACCCGCGAGGTTGCGAGGTTGCGAGGTTGCGAGTAGTGAAATCCATCGAGGGAGGAGTCAACTCGGAGTTGACCTATCGCATCTCGGAGGATCACAACGGGAGGCACAAGAGTTTGACTCACAAAATCCCGAAGGTGCGAGTTGCGAGAGGCGTTAAGAAAAGAAAGGAGGAGCTGGAGGCTTTGAGTCACGAACTCGCAAGATCACGAGATTTGGCTGATCTCCCGGTGGAAAAGGGGAGACCTCGAGGAAAGATTGCTGTGGGTGCAGATTTCCCGATAGGGAAATAGAAGGAACTTGGAGTTCTTCGGGCGAGAAGAAGAAGATCCTGTGAGAGCAGAGGTGCCTGGGTGGCGCGCCCCTGCGTCAGATGACATAAGAGGGTCCTCCAACTTCGTAAGGCCATAAATCTCAAACCGTGAGGATTTATGTGACGCTCCACATACCACAAGAAATGGAATGACATCTACCATCCATATAGAATAGTATTACCTGAAAATATATCAAAACTCATGCAATTATCCATTAAACAAACTTGGGCCCATTACCCAAACCTGGGTTCTCCAACTTCTCATGGTCATAACTCTCTAACCGTGAGGAGTTATGTGACGTTCCACATACCACCGGAAATGGAATGACAATCAATATCCATATAGGATAGTTTAAATTACAAATTCAATGACCTTCATCTCATTATTCCACAAATAAGCATGTGTTATCTAACCATACTTCTAGGATAACTTAATCTGAAAAGCGTCTTCTCGTGAGGGATTTCACCATAAGGGGAGCACTTTGGAGTTCATCCATTTCTACTTATTATCAACAATGACAAAACAATAATGAGTCATCTTTACATCAAACAATCTTGGGTCCATTACCCAACCTTTGTGCTACGAGTCTTTCTTTAAGGGTTGACATCAATGACAACCAACCTTAATCAACACAAGTATTCTAATATTATGAAGGAATTTGATGATATTTTGCATGGACGTACAAGGACCTCAATATTTTTGATACTATAATAATTCAACATAAAATTGGTTTGAAAATGGGCTCTAAACCCTTCGGGCAAAATATGAGACAGTTTAATCGTTTGTTTTTTCCCATCATTGAAAAAGAATTGAAAAGACTCCTAGATGCTAAGATCATAATACCTTTAAGATATTCAGAGTGGGTGGAAAATTTGGTGCTATTCAAGAAGAAGAATGGTGAGATAAGGTTATGTGTGGACTTTAGAAACTTGAACCTATGCTCACTAAAGGATAATTATCCATTACCTAATATGGATCACATTCTACAAAAAGTGGTAGGCGCTTAGAGGATTTCCATGCTTGATGGTTATTCTGGATATATTTAGATAACGGTTTTTGCGGAAGACAAAAATAAGACTGGATTCACTACTCCATGGGGAAATTTCATGTATGAAAATATGCCTTTTGGTTTAATGAGTGCAGGGGATACCTTTCAGAGATCCATGGATATTGTGTTTGTTGGAGAAAAGGATAAATTCTTAGCGATTTACCTTGATGATATTATCGTGTTTTCAAAACATGACGAGGAGCATATGAGGCTCCTTAGACAAACATTTAAAAAATGTAGAAGGTATTTATATCCTTAAATCCCAAAAGATATCATTTTGATATGCATGAGGGGAATATTTTATGCCACATTGTATCTTATGATGGGATTAAGATATATCCTAAAAGAGTGAATACTATTCAAAAAATTGGTATTCCTAGAAAAAAAAAGGCCATATAATCATTCATAGGTAGTATCAATTTTTTTAGGAGATTCATACCCAATTTTGCTGGGATCATTAATCTCATAAAAAACATGTTGAAAAAGGATGCTAAGATCAAATGGACTCATGAAGATAGGTCTTCTTTTGAAAGAATCAAACAAGATTTGATAGAAGCCCTTGTTCTTATCAACCCAAATTATTCCAAGGAGTTCTTGATTTTTACTTTTGTCTTTGAAGGTACTATTGTTGTTGTATTATTGTAAAGAAATAAAGAAGGGTATGAAAAACCCATTTCATTTTTCAATAAATCTCTCAGAGATCCATAACTGAAATACAATATAATGAAAAAATAGGCTTATGCCTTAGTGAAGGAATTAAAATCTTTTAGAGTTTATGTTTAGCATCACTGTGAAGGATATGCTTGTACAACTAGATAGTGAAGGAAGGAGAGGTAAGTGGATAGAAAATCTCTTGGAATATGATGTAGACCTAAAACCTACTTTGATCAAAGTGTTAGAAAAACAGGATCGTGGAGCAATAATGTAAAACAAAATGCATAAATAAAACACAAAAGATACACAATACAATAGAGATGTTGGATTACTGAGAGGGTGGGGGGGGGTGAATCGGTAATAGAGAAATTCAATCCTTTTTAACTACAATATGCAAGTGTTATATCAATGAAGCATTATCATCCAATAGTTGTAGAGTAAATAAACAACAAGCAAATGATAATTAATACACATACACAATACACCGGTGTTTTCACGTGGAAACCCAAAGCGGGAGAAAACCACATAATTCTTTTTCTTATATGTATTTAAGAATTACATTCATTGGAAGCACCAACTTCATTTGTTTTCTAGTTGCAATTGGAAGGAGGCTCCAACCCCCTAGTTTCTCAGGCTACAACCCGAGGGAAGCTCCAACTCCCCAATTCTCTGGCTACAACCAGAAGGAGGATACAACCCCCTATGTTCTTCAACTACAACCGAAAGGTGTCTAAAACCACCTGTCCTTGCCCCATACAACTGCCCTGACATAGAAGTAGAATGATGGAACCACTGTCACACTATCACTGTGAGATATACCACTGTACAACTGTGCCAACCTGTACCACTGACCTACAACCAACCTGTAATATTTCCCTGCAATCAACCTGTACCATAAACAAGTGCAACAACCATGCACCAACCTGTAACAAACAACCTGGAATAAGCCTGTACCATAAACAAGTGCATTAACCATGCACAAACCTATACCTCAACATGTAATCATCCTGTACCATAAAAAAGTGCATCAACCATGCACCAAACTGTACCTCAACCTGTACCGTCAACGAGTGCATCAACCATGCACCAAATATGTACCAATCATGCATCAAATACACATAAAATATGACTCATCAAGATGTACCAACATCATCAAATATACACCTCATGTATTTGCAAACTCATCAACTACTTGTCTCAACCATGTACCCAACATGTACCTCAACCATATACCAAATACATATACCAATATAACCATCAAAATTTCTCTATCAATACATCACACTATCCATAACAAGATACCACAAACCATTACATCAAACCATGTGCCACAACCTCACTGTTATACAATCTCTATCTGTAACATACCTAAACCAAAAGCCCTCATCAATTTCATCTTCCAAATCTAATTTGTAACTTTGTAACAGACCTGGTGTATA
>ML791741.1:201650-239446 GCA_009831015.1 Picea engelmannii | reverse complement strand
CAATAATAGAGCAATTCAATCCTTTTTAACTACAATAGTTGTAGAGTAAATAAACAACAAGCAAATGATAAATAATACACATACACAATATACCAGTGTTTTCACGTGGAAACCCAAAGCGGGAGAGAACCACATAATTCTTTTTCTTATATGTATTTAAGAATTACATTCATTGGAAGCACCAACTTCGTTTGTTTTCTAGTTGCAACTGGAAGGAGGCTCCAACCCCCTAGTTTCTCAGGCTACAACTCGAGGGAATCTCCAACTCCCCAATTCTCTGGCTACAACCAGAAGGAGGCTACAACCCCCTATGTTCTTCGACTACAACAGAAAGGTGGCTAAAACCACCTGTCCTTGTCCCATACAACTGCTCTGACATAGAAGTAGAATGATGGAACGACTGTCACACTATCACTATGAGATATACCACTGTACAACTGTGCCAACCTGTACCATTGACCTACAACCAACTTGTAATATTTCCCTGCAATCAACCTATACCATAAACAAGTGCAACAACCATGCACCAACCTATAGCAAACAACTTGGAATAAGCCTGTACCATAAACAAGTGCATTAACCATGCACGAACCTATACCTCAACATGTAATCATCCTGTACCATAAAAAAGTGCATCAACCATGCACGAAACTGTACCTCAACCTGTACCGTCAACGAGTTCATCAACCATGCACCAAATATGTACCAATCATGCATCAAATACACATAAACTATGACTCATCAAGATGTACCAACATCATCAAATATACACCTCATGTATGTGCAAACTCATCAACTACTTGTCTCAACCATGTACCCAACATGTACCTCAACCATATACCAAATACATATACCAATATAACCATCAAAATTTCTCTATCAATACATCACACTATCCATAACCAGATACCACAAACCATTACATCAAACCATGTGCCACAACCTCACTGTTATACAATCTCTATCTGTAACATACCTAAACCAAAAGCCCTCATCAATTTCATCTTCCAAATCTAATTTGTAACTTTGTAACAGACCTGGTGTATATGATCACATACTTGAAAACCTTCCTTAACTTTAACAACAAGAGACTAACATTTTATTAAATTCTACTTTAGTCTCGCATGACTAATTTTGGATTAGTCAACAACCCTAACTTGCAATAATCATAACTATGTACCTATAATGAATGAAGATATGAAAATGGTACACAATGTTCTTCAATGTCTTTTATGGAATTCCTCCAGATGTCACTACTTGGAACATCTCAGAAAAGGAGTTATAGCAAAAATGGTATACCTTGTTGAATTCTATCTTATTCTAGAGAGAGAACTTATAGAGCGTGCTCCGCACAAAATATTTGTTTTGTGGATATGAAAATTGAACAAAGAATACTACAGACTGTACTCTAACCAATACATTTGGTCTTACTGAATTTGGATCTGTTATGAAGCAATTATGACGTTTTTACCCGAAACATCCGTTTTAGACTAGTTCCAGGACTAGCCACAAACCCTATTTTCCACGGAGTGTAACTCCAAAAATACAACGACCCACATGTTGAAATTTGTACCATAGCTAATTGGATATGTTTCCGCAATGACCTCCCAATTTCACAGTCTGAATCATTCTAGAAACAAATTTGTTGCAAAAATGGTGAGATGACTTGTAAATAACATACCTTAGAAAGCATCATCAAAAGAATTTATCCTCCCTTGATTTTCGGCCTTCTTTACTTCACCTTCCCTTTGAAATCCGGCTTAGATATCATTTGGTTACCTCAGTCACCTATAGATATTCAATATTCTCAAGTGTGATTAAAATGAGAGTCTTGCCTCTTATTTATACTTTCATGTAGCTTCCTCAAGGGGTTACCTTTTAACCATCTGAACCCACTTTCCTTATTTTAGGGTTAACCCACTTTTAACCACTTGTCAACTTAGTAATTTATCCATTAAATTTATTATTAAATAATTTATTTTGTATTCACTTTGACTTATAGTACACTCATCACTTCACTTTATTATTTACCTTCTAAAATCTCTTAAACCACTTTGACTACTTTGACCTTTTGGGGCTTCTAGATGACTCATGAGGGTTCTCCAACTTCACATGGACATAAATCTCTAACTGTGAGGAATTATGTGACTTTTCACATACCACTGGAAATGGAATGACATGTACTATCCATCTAGAATATTCTTACCTGCAAATATATCAAAACTCATACCATTATCCATCAAACAAACTTGGGTCGATTACCCAAACCTTTCTCCAACTTCACATGGCCATAACTCTCTAACCGTGAGGAGTTATGTGACGTTCCATATACCACTGGAAATGGAATGACATATAATATCCATTTGGAATAGTATTACCTGCAAATATATCAAAACTCATACCATTATCCATTAAACAAACTTGGGTCCATTACCCAAACCATTGTGCTATTGGAATTCGCTACCGAATTTTCTCCAAGGGTTGACATCAATCACTAAGGGTTGAAATAAATATACAATATCACTCTCCAATGGTTGACATCAATGAAAACCAACAATCCATACCAACTGTTCATCAACCTAAGGCAACCGTCTGACAATCTCCCCCTTTGACATTGATGAAAACACCAACATTGATGGCAACACTTAGTCATGATAACATTTATGCTTATACTCCTCATCAATGTTTCTATCTCTCCCCCTTTGACATCAATGGAAAATGGTATCTCTATTTGGGGCTGCTCCCCTTGTCTACATGCCTTTGATTTTTCTTTGTGTTTATAAGCCTTTGATTACTTTCTCTCCCTTCATATGAATAATATCTCCCCCTTTGACAAAGGGTATCACTCTGAAGTCATATTGCTCATTCTTCCCTTGTAACAATCACCCCCCTTGGAAACATGCCTCTATGCTCTCTCTCCAAGAATTTACCTTTTCATCTGATAAATCTCTCCCCCTTTCTCATCAATTGCAAAGGTATCTTTCCATCCGGGGCTGCTACCCCTAACATAACTCTTCCTGAAACTGATCTCCCAACCTGAATTGTCCTATTTATGGTGCTTCTTCATGTACATATAAGACATAGAAGATAAGCATTCAAAAACATTCATTTTGGAGTAGAAATTACTCCTAGTCTATGGCAAAGATACTCAAAGGCTTCCCGTGGAAGTGGTTTTGTAAAGATGTCCACCACTTATTCTTTTGTTCCCATATATTCAACTCTGATGTTCTTCTCTGCAACCTATTCCCGTAGAAAGTGATACTTGATTGGAATGTGCTTTGTCTTGGAGTGCATCACTAGGTTCTTTGAGATACTGATGGTGCTTGTATTATCACAATAGATTGGAATGGGATCATCATACTCAACCTGTATATCTATCAGAGTTTGTTTCATCCATAAAACATGTGTAGAACGTGTTGTTGTTGCAATATACTCTGCCTTGACTATAGATAAGGATATTGATGATTGTTTCTTGCTTAGCCATGATACTCAACACTCACCCAAGTAGAACGCTGCTCCACTGGTGCTTTGTTGGTCATCAATGCAACCTTCCCAATATGCATATGTGTAGGCAATAAGTGATGAATCCTTTCCTTTTGGATACCATAATCCAAACTCTTTTGTTCCTTTGAGATATCTGAAAATCCTCTTTACTCCTAATACTTGTGATTCCTTTGGTGCTGCTTTAAATTGTGCCACCTGTCCAACTGCCTACATTACATCTAGTCTGGATGTTGTCACATATAGTAAGCTACCGATCATTGACCTGTATTTTCTCTGGTTTGTAGACTTTCAATCATCATCTTTGCTCAACTTGCAACTATTTTGCATAGGAGTGGTAACTAGTTTGCAATCTTCCATTCTGAACCTCTTTAACATTTATATGATATACTTAGTTTGAGAAATAAAAATTCCTTGGTTGCTTTGACATATCTGAAGACCCAAAGAGAAGGATAACTCTCCAAGTAATGACATTTCAAATTCATTTTGCATATCCTTTGCAAATTTCTGGCTTAACCTGTCATTAGTACTTCCAAAACAATATCATCAACATAAATTTCAATTAATAAAATACTACCTTGAGTTACCTTGATGTAGAGGTTGTTGTCTGCGCTTCCTTTCCATAGTTCGTAGGGAGTTTTGTCATTGTTGTTTCTAAGCATTACTTTGTTTTGAATGTGAACTGTTGTATGCACTGCACATGTCCAAAAAATATCTATCAATTTGGAATCCATTAGCATTGTTTGATCCATTTCCCATGTAATTATCATCCATTATGATAATGTTCCTTTGTCTCTGAGCCACTCTCTAAACCAATATATGAATCCATTCTCTTTTCCACTGTCATATATATTTCCAAACCTGCTAAGTGTTCTTATGAATCCATCTCCGTCCATACTGTCCAATACTCTACTTGCGCAACTGTCCATAATGATGACCCATTTATCACAATACTATCATGAAGTCTTGATTAATCTATCAAATTGTACTTCTACTAACTGTCTTCTCAAATTGTACTTCTACTAACTGTCTTCTCAAACTCTGTAAGCTGCTCAAAGGATGGTTCTTTGTTCTGTCACAAATATCGCATAGACTCCCCTTGTCTAATATTCATATTACATGGGAGTCTCTAAGCCAGATGGCCCAAAACAATTCCTGCTCTGATGTGTATTCATCATCATCTTCATTGGTAGATTCATTATCTCTCTAAGCTCTAACTTCTTTCTTTCTGTCTTTGGATTCATCTATCACTACAATGACTAAAAGTACAATCTCTTGAACCTGTTCCTTATTTACTTGTCCTTCCTTTCTTTCAGTTATTTTCCAAACCTTTCTGTATCTGACATCTTTCTTTTTCTTTGTAGAATTTTCTTCATCTCGTTTTATTGCCAATCTTGCGATCTCTGGTACCTGGTCTTTGTTCACCCGTTCTTCCTATTTTCTTATCCATACTTTCTTATATCTGATATCAGTGTTCTCTTTCATGGAAGTATCAATCATGCTTCTACAATCATTGGCTATGTGTCCATAGTTATGAAATTTGTAACACTCAATGTTACATGCGTCCACATAGGCACTTCTTTCTTGAACATTTCTTTTATAATCCCTGCAATCTGCAACCTCATGTCCAAAAATAGTACAATAAAAACAATGTCCATAAAAGAAATTTGCATACCTGGGAGTGAATGATCTTCTTTGTGGTGTAGTCCTTCTGAATTTCTTCCTTGACTGATCATGATCATGATTGAAGCTTCTTTGTGGCTTGAACACATATGGTCTTCTTAAATATGTATCTTCAATAGTTTTCTTAGATTTTGGTTGACCATGATTCCTTCCTTTGAGTACTTCTGCATAACTCTTTCTATTTTCTTCATTCTTCTTTTCTAGCAACCTAGATTGCTTCTCTTCATTCTCTGTAATTGACGTGGATGTTTCTATCTCTTCAACATTTTTTTTGAGCTTGACGATTTTACTTCTCAATGTGACAACTTCTTCTTCAAGCTTCTACACCTCTTCTTCTTTCTTTAATATCTGAGACTTCATGACTTCTTCTATTCTCTTCGCTTCTTCAAGCTGAATTTTTAATGTGATTATTTATTCTTCAAGTACTTTCTCTTCTTGAACAAACTCTGACTCAAGCTGGTTTAGATCGTTATTTATTTCTTTAAGATGATCTGTCAATATATTCTCTCTCATATCTTCTTCTTCCTTCTGCGCTGCTATGTTGGCTTCCAAACACTGCTTTTTATATTCAAGATTTTCTTTGATATTTATGGCTTCTTCTAGTTGAGTTCTTAAGTTCTCGATGACCTGTTGGGCTTCTTCAAAAATGTGAAAACTTTCCTTTTGTTTCATCAATTCTTTCTTGAGTGACTTGTTTTATTCTCCTAGTTCATCTAAAGCACTAATTAATTCAACCTCATAATTCTCTTCTTTTTCAATTTKTTTTTTCTRTYTCATTTCCTTCATGGCATTCTATTTCAAGATATCCYCATTTTTCACAATTAAATCAAAACAACATACCTCTGTTGATTATGTACTCTTCATCTTCTAAATCTGTTTGACATGGTTAACATATTTATTCTTGATCTGTACTTGCATCTTCTTTGGCATTTTCTGAATCTGTGATGGGTGAAGAATATATGTCATGTAACTTATCCTGAATCTTTGGCTGATGAAAAATTACCAACCTTTTATCTTATTATATTAGGTAATCCTTCTCAGATGAAATCCATTTCTATTTTGTTATTCTTCTTCAATTCCTTCTTGGCCGCAGTCTTTGCCCTTTTTGAACTATCATATCCTGTAATGACTGATAGCCAAATATAATGCCAATGTGCCTTTAAAAATACTTTCTTCCTTATGCTCCACATCTCATACTTTAAATCATTATGACCATTAAACAATGGTACTCCATTCTCATAATAATCCATAATCTCATTCCAGTGGTTAAACTGTTTCCTGAAGGAACCTACTCTAATACCAATTGTTGGATTACTGAGAGGGGGGGTGAATCAATAATAGAGCAATTCAATCCTTTTTAAGAAAAATATGCAAGTGTTATATCAATGTAGCATTATCATCCAATAGTTGCAGAGTAAATAAACAACGAGAAAATGAGAAATGATACACATACAAAATACACCAGTGTTTTTACGTGGAAACCCAAAGTGGGAGAAAACCACATAATGCTTTTTCTTATATGTCTTTAAGAATTACATCCATTGGAAGCACCAAATTCCTTTGTTTTCCAGCTTCAACTAGAAGGAGGCTCCAACCCCCTATTTTCTTAGACTACAACCTAAGGGAAGCTCCAACTCCCCAATTCTCTGGCTACAACCAGAAAGAGACTACAACCCCTTATGTTCTCTGGCTACAACTGGAAGGTGGCTACAACCACTTGTCCTTTCCTAGTCCAACCACGCTGACGTAGAAGTAGAATGATGGAACCACTGTCACACTATCACTATGAGATATACCACTGTACAACTGTGCCAACCTGTACCACTGACCTACAACCAACCTGTACTACTACCCTGCAATCAACCTGTACCATAAACAAGTGCATCGACCATGCACCAACCTATACCAAACAACCTGTAATCATCTTGTACCATAAGCAAGTGCATTAACCATGCACCAACCTGTACCTCAACCTGTAATCAACATGTACCATAAACAAGTGCATCAACTATGCACCGACCTGTACCATCAATGATTTCATCAACCATGCACCAAATATGTACCAATCATGCATCAAATACACATAAACTATGACTCATCAAGGTGTACCAACATCATCAACTATACACCTCATGTATGTGCCAAATCATCAACTACTTGTCTCAAACATGTACCCAACATGTACCTCAACCATATACCAAATACATATACCAATATAACCATCAAAATTTCTCTATCAATTCATCACACTATCCATAACCAAATACCATAAACCATTACATCAAACCATGTGCCAAAACCTCACCGTTATACAACCTCTATCTGTAACATACCTCAACCAAAATCCCTCATCAATTTCATCATCCAAATCTGATTTGTAACTCTGTAATAGACTTGGTGTATATGATCACATACCTGAAAACCTTCCTTAACTTTAACAACAAAAGACTAGCATTTTATCAAATTCTACTTTAGTCTCACATGACTAATTTTGGATTAGTCAACAACCCTAACTTGCAATAATCATAACTATGTACCTGTAATGAAAGAAGATCTGAAAATGGTACACGATGTTATTCAGTTTCTTTTATGAAATTCCTCTAGATTTCACTACTTGGAACATCTCAGAAAATGAGTTATAGCAAAAATGCCATACCTTGTTGAATTCTGGCTTATTCTAGAGAGAGAACTTGTAGAGCCTGCCCCGCATGCAATATTTGATTTATGGATATGAAAATTGTACAAAGAATACTACATAATGTACTCTAACCAATACATTTGGTCTTACTGAATTTGGATCCGTTATGAAGCAGTTATGACTTTTTTACCCGAAACATCTGTTTTAGACTAGTTTCAGGACTAGCCACAAACCCTATATTCCACGGAGTGTAACTCCAAAAATACAATGACCCACAAGATGAAATTTGTACCAAATCTACTTGGATGTGTTTCCTCAATGACCTCCCATTTTCACGGTCTGAATAATTCTAGAAAAAAATATATTTCGAAAATGTTCAGATGACCTGTAAATAACATACCTTAGAAAGCATCATCAAAAGAATTTATACTCCCTTGAATTTCAGCCTTCTTTACTTAACCTTCCCTTTGAAATTTGGCTTAGATATCCTTTGGTTACCTTAGTCACCTATATATATTCAATATGATCAAGTGTGATTAAAATGAGAGAGCCTTGCCTCTTATTTATACTTTCATGTAGCTTCCTCAAGGGGTTACCTTTTGACCGTGAGGAGTTATGTGACGTTCCAAATACCACCGGAAATGACATGACATGTACTATCCATATGGAATAGTCTTACCTGAAAATATATCAAAACTCATACCATTATCCATCAAACAAACTTGGGTCCATTACCCAAACCATTGTGCTACCATAATTCGCTACTGGACTTTCTCCAAGGGTTGACATCAATCACTGAGGGTTGTAATCATTCTACAATATCACTCTCCAATGGTTGAAATCAATGAAAAACAACAATCCATACTAGTTGTCCATCAACCTAAGCCAATTGTCTGACAAGAGACACAAATATACGTGGTTCACCCAATGTGGTCTATGCCCACTAGAGAAATTGCCAGGTCCTTCCTTTATTATTATCCAAAAAATGAAGGGATACAATCTACAACACACCCGTTGTAACTTCCTCTTCTTTCTCTCACATTCTCCTCTCTCAGAATACAATATTCACAATAATGCACAACCGCAATACAATTCCCTCATAAAAGAGAGTTTCATTCTAGGGAAAAAAACCCTAACATAAATTCTATTGTCAGATTTGTGAACTTATAATGAACGATCCAGATTGACTACAAAATTACAATATTTGGATTACAAAAAAAAAAACAATTCGGCCTCCTCATGGTCAAGGGCCATGAATTGTGTATCCTGCAGTTTGTTTGAGCTGTATATGAATTAGGAAGAAAATTAGGCTTCACAACCAACAATCTCCCACTTGGATATTGATCACAAAAACTCCACTGTTGTTGTACTTGCTAGAATATGATCCACCTTGGACCTGGAAAATTTCTCATCTTCACCTTCATGCTTGAAGATCAACTGAAACTGAGAAGGAACTCAGTTTCTCCCTGATTACTCCCTTTGTTAACATGTCTGCATGATTATGGCTAGTATGTATCTTTTCCAAGTTCAAATGTCCATCTTCCAAAATAGATCATATGAAATGGTACATGAGTTGTATATTCTTAGTCTTTGAATGGAAGGCTGAGTTCTTTGTAAGATGAATGGAACTCTTGATGTCACAATACAACCTACTATTCTCTTTCTTCTTTCTGAATTCCTCCATAAACCTCTGTAATCAAATCATCTCTTTACTAGCCTCTATAGCAACAACATACTCTGCTTCCATTGTTGAAAGTGCAATAACCTTTTGCAGTTTCGAAATCCAACTTATTGTTATTCCACCTATAGTAAAAACATACCCTATGGTGATCCTCTTGCTATCTTTATCACCTACCATATCTGAATCAACATATCCTTGTAGAACAATTTATGAACCTCTAAAACATAATGCATGAGTAGCAGTACCTCTCAAATACCTAAGAATCCACTTTACTACCTCCCAATGTTTTTAACCTGGATTGTTCATATACCTGCTCACAACTCTCACTGCATGTGCAATATCTGGTCTTGTGCAAACCATCACATACATCAAGCTGCCAATTGCAGATGAATAAGGGACCCTAGACATATATTCTATATCCTCCCGTGTGTTGGGACACATTTCCTTAGTTTATTTGAAATGGCTGCCCAAAGGTGTACTAACTGGTTTTTCATTATGCATTCTAAACCTCTCCAACTCCTTCTCTATGTACTCACCCTAAGACAATGCCAATTTGCGATTTTTCTTGTCTCTTGTTATTCTCATACCAAGGATTTTCTTTGCAACACCCAAATCCTTCATCACAAATGAATTAGCTAATTTCTTCTTGAGAAAATTTATATCCTACATATTAGACCCTACAACAAGAATGTCACCTACATACAATATCAAGATAATATAGCTTCCATTTTCTAGCCTTTTAAAATAAACACGGTGATCAAAATGACATCTACTATAATCTTGTTCTCTCATAAATCTGTCAAACTTCAAATATCATTGCCTTGGATATTTCTTTAGGCAATACAAGTTCTTCTTCAACTTGCATACCAAATTCTCCTTTCCTTTGACCTCATACCCTTGTGGTTGCTGCATATAAATCTCTTCCTCCAAATCCCCATTGAGAAAAACTATTTTTACATCTAACTATTCAATATGAAAATATTCTACTGCCACAAGACTTAGAATAGTCCTAATTGAAGTAATCTTAACAACATGAGAAAATATTTAATCAAAATCTATACCTTTCTTTTGTGTAAACCCCTTTACAACAAGTCTAGCCTTGTATTGCCTTTTGTCTCCATCTTCCTCTTTCAACCTGTTAACCCATTTATTATGCAATGCTCTTTTTTCTGTAGGAAATTGAACCAAGTCCCAAGTTTGGTTATTTACCATGGAGTCCATTTCCTCTTTCATGTTGTTCTCCCACTTATTTTTAGTTTCTACCTGCATTGCCCCTTCATAAGTTTCCAGTTCACTAGAATCAGTCAACAATAAATAATACAATGAAGGAGAGTATCATTTAGGGGGTCTACTTAACCTGATATATCTTCTAACAACACTTGTAGCAGTTTGAGGTACCTGCTGCTCTTGTTGTTGTACATTTTGATTTTTTGGTACCTTTGGAATTTCTTTTTCAGTGATCTCATTAAGCATTGTGTATTCTAGTTTTTTTTTTCCTGTTTCTTTCCCTGCAAATGATATTTGTACATGACCTTGTCATTGAATATGAAATCTATACTCCTAATGATTTTGAAATTTTAATAATACCAATAAAGGTACACTTCTTGGATTTTTCCTCAAGCTTTGTTCTATTTTCTTTATCAATATGGACAAATGCTTCACAACCAAAAGTCTTCAAAAAATAATAGTTTATCTTCTTACCTGTCCATTCCTCCTCTGGAATTCCACCATACAAAGAGCTTGAAGGTCCTCTGTTTATTAAGTAAACAACAATATATATAGCATATGCCCAAAACTGTAAGGGCAACCCAACATACAATCTCATACTCCTTGCATGCTCCATGATTGTCCTGTTCATCCTTTCTGACACTCCATTTTCTTGTGGTGTTACTGGAATTTTTTTCTCTCTACGAATCCCATGGTATGAAGAGTAATAATCAAACTCTTTGTTGCATTATTCACCTCCATTGTCTGATCTGAGACACTTCAATCTTTTTACTGTCTCATTATCAACCAAAGATTTCCATTTCTTAAAAGTATCAAAAACATCGGATTTTTGTTGAATGCAATAAACCCAAGTTTTTCTGGTTGCATCATCGATAAAAGTAACATAATAACGAGAGCCACCAAGATATGATACCTGAGATGGTCCCCATACATCTTTATGCACAATCTATAACCTTTCACTCTTCTTTTCTTTTCTGACTTTGAGAAATTTGACTCTCTTTTGTTTTCCATAAACACAGTGCTCACAGAAATCCAAATCAATTTGTTTAAGATCTGGCAACAAATTTATTTTGTGAAGTATCTGCATCCCCTTCTTACTCATGTGTCCAATCCTATGATTCTGTAGTGTTGTATCCACTCTTGTAGAAACTAAAGAGATAGAAAATTCAATATTACTAGTACATGAATTCAATGTACCTACCTTCTCTCCTTTTTCTATCATCAGTGATCCTTTGGTGACCTTCCACGCCTTATCTGTAAATATAGATATACAACCTTCAGTTTCCAAATTCCCTATTGAAATTGTATTTTTCATTAGATCTGGAACATTTCTTACCTCTTTCAACAACCATTAGTTTCCATTTTTTTTCTTTTTTGTACCTTACCCATTCCAACAATTTTGCATGGTGCATCATCACTGAAATGAACTTGTCCAAAATCACCTTGAACATAATCTAGAAAATGTTTTCTATGGGGTGTGGCATGAAATGAAGCCCATGAATCTACTACCCAAGACTCATAAATATTATCTACATAAAGAATCAAATCATCTTGTAACACATCACCTGTTAAATTTGCTTCCTGATTTTTCTCTTGTTGTCCATCTATTTGTTTCTTTGGAGCTATGTAGACTTTCTTCAGATGTCCTTTCTTCCCACAATTCCAACACTCTATCTTTCCCAGTATATATTTGGATATTCCCTTCCTATAATTCCCAGGGTTCCTTGAGACCTTTCCTCTATCCTTATGTCTTCCCCTATTCTCCATGGTCAACACATTACCTGATGTCTCACCTATGCTTTTCCGTTTCATTTCCTCTCTAAGGATAACACCAACAACATCATCAATTTTTACAGTGTTTGAACCAGAGACAAAGTTACTTATAGAAATGACCAAGCAATTCCAGCTTTTTGGAAATGATCACATGATTAGAATAGCATTGACCTCATCATCAAAGTCCATTTTTATAGAACTTATTTGATTAGTAATCGTATTAAATTCATTTAAATGATCTGAAACATACCCACCTTATGACATATTCATATTAAATAATTGCTTCGTTAGAAATACCTTATTGGACGTCGAGGGTTTTTCATACAATATATCCAATGCATCCATCAACTCCTTCGTTGTCTTTTCTTTTGAAATATTGAAAGCCACCGATGCTGCCAAGCTCAACCGTATCGTTCCTAGTGCCTTTTTGTCAATAACCTCCCATTATTCATCCTTCATGCTCATCGACTTCTTTGTTATTCCTCCCAATGGTAGGAATAGATCCTTCTGATATAAATAATCTTCCATCTGCATATTCCGTAACTGGTAGTTTTGGCCATTAAATTTTTTGACCCTAAACTTTCCATCTTCTCCCATTTCTCCCACTCGAACCAGGAACCCTCTTTTCCTACGAGTTAACTTTCGCTCTAATACCAGTTGTTAGAAAAATAGGATCACATAAAAATAAATCAAAACAAACGCGGAAGTACAAAACAAAAGATACATAATACAATAGAGACACATATATACGTGGTTCACCCAATGTGGGCTACGTCCACCTGAGAAATTTCCAGGTCCTTCCTTTATTATTATCCAACAAATGAAGGGATACAACCTACAACACACCCGTTGTAACTTCCTCTTCTTTCTCTCACAATATCCTCTCTTAGAATACAATATTCACAATAATTCACAACCGCAATACAATTCCCTCATAAAAGAGGGTTTCCTTCTAGGGAAAAAAACCCTAACATAACTTTTACAGTCAGATATGTGACCTTATAATGAACAATCTAGATTGACTACATAATTAAAATATATGAATTACAAAAAACAAAAATTTCACCCCCCTCATGGACGGGGCCATGAATTGTGTATCCTACAGTTTCTTTGACCTGCATATGAATTAGGAAGATAATAAAGCTCCACAACCAACAAAAAGGGCAGGGCCTAGAGATATTTCTTGCTTATTCAAATTGGAAAGCTCTTGGGATGAACTATATTCAAAACCAGTCAGTTGTTCCAACAACACAAAATTAAAATAGAAAATTGCAGGTATTAGATAAGTACCCTTACTTGCCTTAATATAAGAAAATAGTTTATTTTTTTACAAAATTTTTAGTGCCCACCATATTTTGATAAATCTAAAGAGAGATCTCTCAAACTAAAGGATGTAAAATACTGCATATCAATCAAAATATATTTTGGAAGGAACCTAGTGGTATCTTGCTGAAATTTGTTGATGAGGATGAATCAAAATGGATTATGACTGACCTAATAAAGGTGTCTGTGGTGGATATTGTAATATCCCAAGACCGATCCCCAGTTGTAATTAGGAATGTAAATTTGTTTTGTAGGATGGTGAGCCAAGTGATTATAAGCTAGGAGGCTTATGTGATGATTAGGCCCGAGAGCCTAGATCCAAGTGGAGAGGAACAAGCTCCAAGAGATCCATGTGTCAATATTGGCACATGTAGTTATATGTGGGAAATATGTTCATTTTTTTTTTTGGGGGGGGGTTCCCTTCCATTCCTTCCATGCTTCCATGAAACTTATACATTCACGTAGGAAGCCATTACCTCCATTTTTGACCTTTGAGCATGCACATACCTCTAAAACCTGCACACATTCTGGAGCCATATCCCATGTTTTCTTATCATCAGCTGAAACCCGTGATCCTCCTGAGTGGTACAACGTACCTATGCCTACCTAAGCTTGTGTTGTACTCACCTATTATGAGAAGCGCCTATTTACAAACCCGAAGGCCATTTTTTCCTCTTTTACCTATGAATTAGTTGAACACTGAAGCTATTTTCACCTAAGCCTACTGCTGGTTATCTGGGAGCGGAAGTGAAGAGGTGGGTTTTCAGGACCGTGGAATGAAGAGGCAGGTTTTCAGGCCCGTGAGAAACGCTCTCCAAGTGAGAGACTTTGATGGAAAATAAGAATCATGTTGTCAGGTTTGTGAGCAACTCTCTCCAAGTGAGAGAGGTGGTTAGGGAAGTGATTTCTCTTGGAGGGAGCCCAACAATAGCTATATGGCTCCGAGAATTATTGTCTGGCCTATTGCTAAAGCCCTAGAAGGAAAGTGGGGAATCTGAAGGACTGCTGAGAAGAGAAGGGGAACACTTCCTGGGGTGGGACATGCATCTGGGGAATGAGATCCTATAGGATGCTAGTGTGTGTTGCCTCCTGGGAAATAATCCTTCCTGTTGACTGTGAAACTTCATGTTGTCTCAACCTAGCCCAAGAATCCATTTATCCAGGTGGATTTTAGTCCTAGCTCGGGGGTGACCCACTGCTGAGAGTGATGAGAAATGTGGTCTAAGGCTGGGAGGTTTGTGGAAGGTATGCACATAGTTGGTGGTCATATATAAAAAGATAAGTACCATTTATATGTTCATTTACATGATGTGCATTTGTACATGTTTTATATTTAGGAGTATTTCCTGTATATGCTGTATGTGTAGGCTTACTGTTATTCCACATTAATTTGTGTATTCTCATAATGTAATTGTCTTTTAAGTTTTATATATATGATGTTCCACAAGATTTGTGTGGGGCATTGCCCAACAGGTCTATGGCTGGGTATGCTACAAAATTAGTATCATAACTTAGAAAGAGTGTTTCTATGAGGTAGCACAACCTGACTTGGGTGGATGGGGGTGTTAAAAAATGGTATTAGATCAGTGGCATGACCCGACCTGGGGAGGCTGAGTATGTTACGAAATCATATCAGAGCCCATGGTTTCAACACTGAGCCTAGATGGGCCATGTAAGTGGAAATCAAAGAAGAAGTTTCATAATGAATTGTTGTTGAAATGGACAAAATTCAAGTTTCAGAACGTACATGAGTGCTAGAAGGAAATTGAGAGAACACTTAGACTATATTTGAAAGCTTAGGAGGTGTGGCAGATCGAGAAGACACAATAACCATGGTTATGGGCCACAATATTAAAATTAAGTTGTTGGATCTGTTTGGGAGAAGGAAGACCCTTCACAACCATTAGACCTGGGAAATGAGCACAACGGTTAACCCTCAAGTCCTTTAGACTTCGTTACTTCAATGATTTTTAAGTTTTGTTGAGAAAGAGGCAAAATCCCCAAAGCTCTGAATTCCCGGAGTGAATCTATGTCATAGATAATTTGGGAGAAGGCAGACCATTGGATTTCCCAAGTGGTTTGACAGTTTGACGATTCAAGGAAATCCGTTTGAGATTGTGTAAAGTGGATTTTTTTCCGAGGTCCGGAACCAATCTGGATCATCCATTATTGAAGACACATGTATGCAAATCATCTTTTGTAGGATTCCAACAGTTCATGGGTTGGGGAAAGTTCAACAGAGAAAACCGTCGAAGCTCAGAGCTCCAAATACCTAGAGCCCCGAAGTCTCGAAACCTCGGGAAGTACCAATTTGACATTCGACAGTTCAAAGGTTAAGTTAAGTTCAACAAAAAAAATATTACGAACCCCAAAGTACCGAAGTCCTGTAGCCCTGAAGTCCCAAAGCTCTGAGGAACACATATTCAAAAATTCGACATTCAGGTGATTTGTTTTAATCTAGCGAGGAATCCTCCGGAGTCTCGGAGCCCCAAAGTCTCGAAGCTCCGAGAAACAGTTATTCGAAAGTTCGGCATTCAGGAGAAATAAAGTGTGCTAGTGTTGGTTCTCCTGAAGCCAGAAAGTATGAAGTTCCAGAGTGTGACTGTGGCATGGCAGGATGACATCACCAAGGGTGATGTGGATCTCCTTTAAACCTGCCATGTGTCACTTATATTTTTACCTTTGATAGGATATTATTACCAATTGGGACCTGACACATGTCACTTGTCGGTGGGGCCACGTGTCACTACATTAATTGTTTGACAAATGAGCTAAGGAGATCATCGTATTCTCCGATTCAACGTTCGAATATTTTGAAGTGTTATAAAGTAAAGTCTTCCGAAGTATGAAACTCTGGACCACCGAAGTATAGAATCTCTAGAGAGCAGTGCTTATGGGAATAAACCACTTCAAAATTTGGGGAAATTATTGTGTTGTAATGCAAAATCCTCCGAAGCCTAGAGTCTTGGAGCTCCTATCCACCGTAGATCTCAGCCAGGAGCATGTAACGCTAATTCTTGAAATATTAGAGGGTTTCCCAGTTCGGTGATCCAAAAGTATATTATTACGAAGTGTTAGGATATAAAAGGCCCAAAGCCAGATACAATCCACGTCGTTCATTGATAGGAGAACATCGAATGTAGCTGTCAATCCTTCATGGTTTAGGCATTCGACAATTCAGGAGGAAGCGTAAGATGGAGCCTCAGAATTCCCAAAGCCCAGAGTCTCAGAGCTCCCGTTGACCGTAGATCTAAAAATAAAATGAGGATTGTCGATCAGTGCATCCTCCGAGTATTCATAAATTTGGCGTTTGGGAGATTAGAGGTGTGTAGGTGCAAAGTCCGCTGAAGCTCGAAATTATGAAGTCACATAATACATAAGTGACATGGCATGTTGATGTCAACTAGGGTGATGTGGACCACCGTACACATTCTACATGTCCATATGTTTCTTGCATTTGAAAGGTCATTTGTGCCAATTGGAATCTGACATGTGTCAACAATTGATTGGGCCACGTGTCACCTCTGTATTGCTGACATGTAGCACCCCGGGTGCACCATACTAAGTGAGCCCCAGAAGTTCAGGGGTTTGGTATTCAGGGAAATTAGAGTATGAATTTGTAAGAACCTCCAAAGTGTGAAGCTTCGGAGAGCCAGTCCAGGAGTTTGCCAGTTCCATGTTCGGGAGAAATCAATGTGGAAGTTGTAAGAACCTCCAAAGCCCGAAACTCCGAAGCGTCAGAGTCTCGAAGCACCGAAGAATAAATATTGGGGGAGTTCACCTCTTCGACATTCAAAGGAAATAATGGATGGTGAAGGAGAAACCTCCGAAGCTCGAAGTCCCGAAGCTCCGGATAAGAACTTGGTTATAGCCCGAGGTCACATGGGTTTTGGGCCGAAAAGAAAGGGGCTAAGGCTCGAAAATGATTTTTGGAGGAAGAAAGGGGCTTGGAAAAGGATCTCGTGAGGGTTATGAGTTGTACATACTTGCAATAAAAAAACAAAAAGAAGATTCAACAGGAGACCGAGAACAAACTCAGCTCCAAAAGAAGATTTATGGTGACCAAAAAAAGGAAAAATTGTGCATATGTTACCAAAATGATATATTATGGTTCTAGCTAACAATAATTTGTTGTATGCCTATTTTTGGATGTAATCGTTACATTTAAAACAAAAAAAAGTGCTAGAGATGTCTACAGATCAAAGAAAGAAGGACAAAGACAGTTCTTCATTTTACATATGGGATCTTTAAGAAGTTATTGGATCAAATGTTGGGTTCAATAAGGAACATGGAAAACCCGAATGAAATTATGGTTCAGGGAAGACCTGTTCTATACAAATTGATATATCATAATTCTAGTATTTTGATAAATAAAGATGAAATGTATGCATGGAGAAAGTGACCACATCTCCAAAGATCAATCCTATAGTTTGGAGATAACACCTCCATTATTGCTATCAGAATGCACAGTGGAAGCATGGTATGAAGGTCATCAAATATGGCATGACAGAAGTTGAATATGCATGTCAGGTTGAAAAATAAGATGGGTCAAGACAAGAGAAAGTAATAATTCATCAAGATAATCCCAGTGTTGATATGATCAATCATGGAAAGGATAAATCAATTGATTCAATAAAGAAGGTGGTGTTAACTATCCAAGGTTACTCAGAGAAAATGATTGGAAATATAATTCGGTCATGTAGGAGCTGGATCAGAGGAATCCAAGTAATAATGGAATGCTGAAAATTAATATCAACATAATATGTGGTTGCAAGTATGAAAAGTAGACAAGGACATATTCTTGGATGGAGTCAAGTCCTTGAACATCCTAAGATAATGGAAGAAGAAATCATGAGGTAGATATCAAGCTAATGGGAATGCATGACAACACTCCAAGAGGGAAAGCAATAATAGTAGAGGATTGTTGATGCATTCCAAAATTGCTGAAGGTATTTCCACAATAACATGGAGATATCAAGTCAAGAATAACTTAAACCTGAAATGAATTTCTAAAGAGAAATCAATAAGGAACCATGAAGAAGAAAATGGTTCAACGCATAATTGTGAAGGCAAAAAGAGATGGTGCCTGACAAGAATCCATCTTAAGTGTCATTGAGCCATGAGTGACATTCCCAGAGGTTGGAAGTATCAGTTGAAATTATGATGATAAAGTAAAAGCAGAAATAATTACTTCCAGTTAATTCTATGCAGCTAGCAAAGGAGGCATATGTGCATCCTTACAGTATGGTAGAGATTGGCTATGCAAGTCAAGTTTGAGGCTAGTTGGAAAAGAGAAGAGAAGGGTACAAGAAACCTCTAGTACTAAAGCATTCAGTCAGGAAAGGCTGAAGAAGATCAATCCCAAAAATTAAAAGCATGTTGAAGATCCAAAGTATATAAGACAACATGATTGGAATTATAATTCATCCAAGTATGAGTTGAGATAGATAGATCTAGAAAATAAATGAAAGTTGAAGGTTAATATCGGCTTAGTATTTGGATGGAAATGCAAAGGAATCCAAGAGTGGTTTGGCTAGAAAGTGCTCAGGTCAGAAATAATCATGTACAATGATTACAGTGAGAGCACAAGAAGATTCAAGAATCCAAAAGAA
Organism: Picea engelmannii; assembly: GCA_009831015.1. Classification (NCBI taxonomy): domain Eukaryota; kingdom Viridiplantae; phylum Streptophyta; class Pinopsida; order Pinales; family Pinaceae; genus Picea; species Picea engelmannii. Next base: position 220,008 of record ML791741.1, on the reverse strand, counting down.
TTGAAGACTTCTGGGATCAACAAGGAAAAGTGATACATGGAGAAAGAATTTGTTGCAATTACTGTTGCAACAATTATGTTATGGTTGGTTGGACAACCATAAAGAGATAATTCTTTCTTGTTTGCAAGTGTTTCTAATGATGTTTCTGCAAATGGAAGGAAGCAACAAAATGATGAAGTGTTGGCTATAAGACTGATAAAGAGGCATGATATCTTCTACTGTCATCAGCTAATCAGGTAACATCAAATTTATTTAATGACAGCTATGCAGGTAAGTATTTCTTTGAAAATTATGTTTCATAATTTCCGAAGGGGAATTTAGGTGAGAATTTCCCTAGATAGAATTTTATAATACACAGTATGGTATTATTTAAATGCATTAACATGAATAGATACCACTAGGTGTGGTAAAGGATAGAGGCTTGTAATAATTATCAAAGCTTCTTAGCTTTTGAATGCACACACTGACATACTAACATGTAATGTTAATTTGGTTATGAGGTAATAACCAAAGAAATAAAAGATAATAACTTGTTATAGGAATGGATGCTAGGAAATCTAGTCATGTATGAGACCAGGACATGGTTGGATATGGAAAAGTATGGATATAGAAAGGTTACGTACCACACAAATACCCAATGAGATTCCTACCTTTAAATAAAACTTGGAATACAACCTTTTTGCTAACACTAATGCACACCACATAATTATATTCTTGGTGTAGTGTTCGGGTTGAAAAGGAAGACATCCAAATAATCGAGAAGAGAATGGGAAGTGTGTGGAGAATGTGTCAAGACATTGGCCAAATTTCCAATTTATGGATGGTGAGATACATGACTTAGACAAAGATCATTCTGAAAATCAATGCAAAGGTGCATTGAATAGATATGCATTGAGAGTTGCACTCATGCCTAGTAAGTGGAAGAGTTGCACTCATACATGATAGAAATGTACACTTAAATGCAGTTGCTGAATGAATTTTGTGAGTGCATGGATATATATTATTGCATGGAAATAATTATACCAACGATTGAAATGTTGTTAACTCATGGAGTTGAGAACATTTCAGGAGTTGTTAGACCTTGCAATAGGAAAGTTGCAAGTCAAGTAGTCACATGAGAAATTAATATAGGAAATTTTCTGTTCAGAAAAAAGAGGTAATGAACTTACTGATATTAATTATGAACATGCGTATGCATAGAATGCTAATTCATTCTATATAATAAATTGTTTTGTAGTTGTGATTGAATTGTTCATTATAGACAATTATAAGAACGTTTCATAAGGTTTTTGTACATATTGAAATGAGAGTATGATGTACAGGAAATACTGACAATTTGTTGGCTGAATGCAAGATAAAAGCATTGCAGGAAAAATGGTATTCAACATGGTACTTGCTGAAATCCAAAAGGAACACTACATCCTATTATTGCAACAACAATGAAAAATTATGAAATAAAATTTCATATTTTGGGGAAAATTTGAACTACTTATGAAATAAGTTTGAGTTCTATATGAATTCTTTTATTTTATCTCATAATAACTGCATGTGTGTGATGCAAATGAGATAATATTGATTAAAGTTGGAATGTTGGGAAAGAACAACTACTGTTGAGGAAACTAAAGCCCTATAATTGTATAACCTTGGTGGGGTTATGGTAATGGGTTACCGCTCTCCTTGTGTGTAAAAAATCCTTGGAAAGATGGACCACTGAATTACTACGTAGCAGTGAAGGGATGCCTGTTCTTGGAAGGGTGAGTGAAACAAGGAATATGCAACTCAAGGATGCTTATGGCATGATATATGACATAAGGAGGATGTTTCAAATGGAACAATGAGCTGAATTATTTCCTGAAGCAATTCTATGGAATAGAGCAATTGACTTCCAGCTGCAGTATGAATACCATAATTGGTGCTGGAAATTAGAGCACTAGATGGATAAAAAGCTTCCAATAGCTAAAGCTTGGATCTTTTTGAAGAAATTGAATTGTACGTGTATAAACAAGTTGCACCAAGGACAATGAAAAAATAAGAGGAGGGGATTGTGATATCCCAAGACCAATCCCCAATTGTAATTGGGAATGTAAATATGTTTTGTAGTCTGGTGAGCGAAGTGATTATAAGCTAGGAGGATCATGTGTTGATTAGGCCAGAGAGCCTCGATGCAAAGGTCAGTGAGCCTATTTTTGTATATGTAAATACTCATATTATTCATATAAATATGTCGCTATGTGTAGACCGACCACGATAAAAAAGAATGGGGGAATAAGCTCCACTAGGTAGGGAAAGGGAAGGGGCTATGAGGATAGGAAAAATGCCTAATATTGAGGGCTTATCTCTAAGAGAGCCATGTGTCAATTTTGGCGCATGTAATTATATGTGGCAAATCAGTTCATTTTTTTGGGGGGGTTCCCTTCCATTCTTTCCATGATTCCCATACACTTACGCATTCACACAGGAAGCCATTACCTCCATTGTTGACCTTTGAGCATGCACGTACCTCTGAAACTTGCACACATTTTGGAGCCATATCCCGTGTTTTCTTTTCATCAGCTGAAATTCGTGATCCTCCTGGGTGGCACATCGCACCGGTACCTACCTAAGCTTGTGATATACTTTACTATTATGAGCATCGCCTATTTCCAAACCCAAAGGCTGTGGTTGCCTCTTTTACATGTGCATTAATTGAATGTTGTAGTTGTTTTCACCTAAGCTTGGTGTTAGTTATCTGGGAGTGGGAGTGAAGAGGTGGGTTGTCAGGCCCTTGAAATGAGAGGTAGGTTGTTAGGCCTATGAGAAACTCTCTCTAGGTGAGAGATTTTGTTGGAAAATAAGAAGCAGGTTGTCAGGCCTGTGAGCAACTCTCTCCAAGTGAGAGAGGTTTCTTCTAGAGGGATCCCATCAACAACTATAGTGCTATGAGAATTCCTATCCGTCTTGTTGTTGAATCCCTGGAAGGGAAGTGGGGAAGCTGAAGGACTGTTGAGCAGAGAAGGGGCATACTTCCTCGAGTGGGACATGCATGTGGGGAATGAGAGGTTGTGTATTGTTAGTGTAGGTTGGATCTTGGGAAGAAATCCTTCCTGTTGACTGTGAAAATTTCTGTTGTCTCAGCCTAGCCTAGGAATCCCTTTACCCGGGTGGAGTTTAGTCCCATCTCAGGGGTGACCCACTGCTGAGAGTGATGAGCAACATGGTCTAAGGATGGGAGATTCATGGAATGTCTGCACGTAGTTGGTGGTCATCTATAAAAGGATAAGTACCATTTATATGTTCATTTACATGTTGTGTATTTGTACATTTTTTGTATTGAGGAGTATTTCCTGTATATGTTGTATGTGTAGGCTTACTATTATTCCACATTAATTTGTGTATTCGCATAATGTAATTGTATGTTAAGTTTTATATGTATGATGCTCTGCAAGAGTTATATGGGGCATATCCCAAGAGGTATATGGTTGGGTATGCTACAAAATTAGTATCAAAACTTAGAAAGAGTGGTTCTACGAGGTAGCATGACCCGACTTGGGTGGTCGAGGGTGTTACAAAATGGTATCAGAGCATGAGAGCTTGAATGTGGCATGACCTGGCCTGGGGAGGTTGGGTATATTACAGACATCAAAGCTATAAATATACAACATATAAAATCCTGAGAGCTGGGTACTACTGGCCCACTTTATTTGCTGATGTATTTTATAAGGTCAGAGCGTGTGAGCATTGCCAATTATTTGTTGGAAAACATAAATTACTCTCTCTCTCCCCTTAAAGCCAATTATTGCAAATGGCTCTTTCCAACAATGAGGCCTGGAATTCACAGGAGAAATACATCCACCTTCTAGTAGAAATCATAGATGTATCCTTACATCTACTAATTAATTGACGAAATGTATTGAGGCTATCCCTACCAGAAATGAAACGGGTAAGGTAATTATAAACTTTCTGGAAGAAAACATATTTTCTAGATTTGGTTGTCCTAGAAAATTGATCACATATAATGCTCAAGAATTTAAATATGCTTATATAATTGAATTCTATGAAAAATATAATGTTACTCTGGCACATTCTACTCTTTATTATCCATAGGGTAATAGGTTAGTCGATTCTTCAAACAAGATTCTGATCAAGATTATCAAAAAATTGTTAGTAGAAAAAAGAGAGGATGGAATTCTAAGTTGAAGTATGCTTTGTGGGCTGAAATGATTAGTACTAAAATTATATATTGGAACTTCTCCCTTTCAATTGGTTTATGGAACAAATTTTTTGTTCCCTATTCAACTTGGTTTACCTATAATAAAATTTCTTCAAGATGAAGTGGAAGAACCTAATGATGTACAAAGGAGGATTTTTCAGCTGATTGAGGTTCATGAAAATAGAGAAAAGTTAAATGAGATATAGTAGAACTATCAGAACAAGGTAAAATCAACATTTGATAAGAAAACTAAAGAGGATAGTTTTCAAATTGGAGACTCAGTTCTGTGACGGGATGCTAGAAGAGAATATAAACCTAAACATGGCAAGTTTGATAACTTGTGGTTTGGTCCATTCAAAGTGGCTAGAGTTTTGAATAACAACACTTTTATATTTCATAACTTATATGATGATGAGTTAGTTGGAGGCCTAGTCAATGAGAGTTTTCTGAAACATTTTTTCATTTAATAATTTAGAGTTGATTTAATTTGTACATATTGTTTTTTAGTTTGGTGTGACATAGAATAAGGAATAAGACACAATAGCCCAATGGAAGACACTTGGATGAAACCAGTTTGGTTTTTAGAATGTGTTTTCAATATTTGGTTAGTGGTTTGATGTTATCTTATTTCTTTTTACTCAACATGATGAACATGACAGATGTAGTGGAAGCATATTTAAAAAGGATAGTGAAAACACAGAAAAATTGGAGGCATAAGTTCTGCAGTTCTTGATGTCTCACAAGGAGAACATCATCCCTAGATGGAGCCAATATTATTACCTAAACCTACATGCATGGCTACTCCTCCATGTCTAATCCTACCCTACTCACCCATAATATTTCTCCATATTAATATTTCCTTTATCCACTTTATACTTCATGTATTTTGTTCACTTTTTGGTTTGGTTTCCTTTGCTTTAATTTAATTTCATTGTTTCTTATAAGGTATGTTAAGAAGTTATTGCATAGGTTATAATTGGTCACATTAGAGATGGTTTGATTTAATTTCCTAATGTGTGAGGCTTTCCTAAGTTTTGAGGTCAAACTACATTCGTTGCAAAAATAGTGTGGTTTTTCTAGTGCTACAATAACACTATTGCCAAATAATGCACTGCAAAAAACTGTAAGTTCTGACAACACATTTCCAAGTAATCATTTAGATTCATGTTTCACTTGGAATTTTCCAAAATGATTCCAAGGAACAGATCGAGATCTTATCTGATCAAAGATTGTGTTTCAATTCAACATAATAAATAGATCGTGGAAAGTACCCGAGCATTCCAATCAGAACATCTGAGATATTATTAAACAATATGGCCTAGGCCATTTAGTCTTAATGATTTAATAATTTTGAATTCATTTTTATGTTTTTGAAGGTGACATTTATGACATTCTGGTATGCAAGAAATACTCGATAGTTGCAGGTTATGATCAAACCCTAATTCATAAAGAAGAAAACCCTTGTTGGCACAGAAGTTAGGGTTTGTAATATCGGATATGAGACGCAACAAAGGTAGCCATATTCTTTGATTGGAACTAGACAGGATAGAGATTTTCGAAGCTCTACCAGAAATTAGAGAGAAATTCGTCCATGCACATTGGTACCAATTCTGCAGTGCATTTCAGAGTCATCATACAGAAGTTGCCATGACACTTGCAAATAATTTTAATGGGTACCAAACTCAAGTTGGGAACCTAATCATCTGGGGTTATGAGAATTCTATTTCCACAACCTTCAATTTACCTATCTATGGTGAAAGATGGTTCAAAAGTAAAGAAATCCCAGGGAACCTATACAATCAGTTTCTCACCAAGGATCACCAAAACCTATAATGGAGCAAGGGAATCCTGAATACATGGATCAAAGAGGAATGGAAGAACATTTTACCAGTGGTTCAAAAATACATAACGTGTGAAGGTAGGTTTACTACTATTCATCTTTATCACATGAGATTCCTTTAGGAGACAACAATATGTGATCCTAAAATAGAGGATCTCTGCCTAAGATCTTGGGTTTTTTATAATCCCAAATTTGATGTAAATAGATGATAATTTTTATCTAGTTGGGGATCATATCAATATGCAATTATAACTGAAACTATATTGTAGGACTTGTGATCTAAATCTGGACCTACTCTCTGTCTATAAAACAAAATCAAAAGAGAAGGAAGAGGGTTAGATTTTTGGTTGAATTTGAAAGAAAGATATAGATCTAGAATTTTTAAAGAGCTTAAAATCCTGCAAAATTTTACACTCAATGAATCAAACATTCTTATGGTTAGACTTTTTTGCCTATGTCTCTCATTTTTATCTATATGATTTGAATGCAATTGAGATTTTTGCAAAGCATTAATTTCTTCCTTTTTTCATCTTTTCAGTGAAACTTTTGTTGTTAAATTATATGTTTGAAGGATTACATTCAAATACTTGTTTCAAGTTTCAAAATATTATTTTGAACCTGAAAACATTCTTTATGCAACTAAACAAATCATTAGCTTGTGTCTTGTATTTCTTCCACTTTGCCTATTTATCTTACCTATCAGAGTGAATGCCTTTGACCAAGTGAAATGTTGTTGATAATTTTATATTAAGTGTATAATCAGATCTATTATCTTTCAATTCATCCAGATTATTTGATCTTTAAAACCAACTTTAAACCAGCTTGACCTACAACAACCATTGCAATAACTGAGGTTCCCTAACTCTTGTGCCATAACAGTTTGGTGCAGACTTTAGGGATAACATACACCATGATATGTTCCAAAAAGAAGACAAGACAATAGATGTAGAAGTGTACACTACCAAGAACAAACAATTAATAGTAGGTGTTATGATGAACATGGATAAAACATATTCCAGATAGGGTTATCATAGGAAGAAATCTAGAAGAAATAAAGTATGTTTCCATTAGAATTTCATTTGAAGGATACCACGATATTTGAGATTCCAAGGACATGGGTGAAGCTTTTTCTAGAGAAATTTATCTTTGAAAAAAGGCATAAGACCAACGAATACTTTGAATAAATGAGAAAAATACTAATACCACTCACGCATTAAGATAGAACAAGTCGATGAGAGAACATCTTTATGATAAGAGGATTATTCCAGAGATAGGAAATCAAATGCATTTTTTAAAACAACATAATATGATACCGAAGAAGGGAAATAGATATATTGTAGACATAAACATAGTAGATCAATAATGAATAAATGAAACAAGGATATGTGAAGTCCAATAACAAAACAAGACACTATAGAAAAATCCATTAAAGTGAAACATGAGACAACCACTAGAACTAGATCTAGCATAAATAGATCTAGTCGAGAACAATCAAAGATGAAGCAGATTCAATAGAACCCAATAAGACAACATAATACAAGAGGAAACAAAACTTGAGGTAGAATATAATAACCCAAAGTACAATTTTTTTGAATAGGGATTGAATTAAATATAGACATTTATCTAATAGGATACCAACCATGTTGGGTATAGAAAACCCCCATTTTGGAAAAAATAATATTAAATTAAGCATAAGAAGAGGAATAAAGGTTGACTATGTCAACTGATCCCTCGACCTATGATCAAGGTTGACATTATCAACCATTCTTCCACCTATAAATAAGGAGGATGTATTAAGGAATTATCAAGAGGATGTATTAAGGAATGACCATCATTGTATTCTCTTTGAATGTTTTTTGGATCTATTACTCTCATTCGTATTTTATGCATGAAGAGTGTACTAGGATCATGACTGTGAGTGCCATGGATGTACTTGGATTCTACAATTAATAATATATGTGATCTTCCTTTCTATCATGGGTTTTCCTCTTCTTCTTCGAGTTGTTTCCACATAAATATTTGTGTATTATGTCACCGATTGGTTCTAGATATATTTTTATGTATTGCATTTTTTCTTAAATATGTTAAATGTAACTTCTTAGCTCATAAATTTGTGATTGTATCACAAAATACCTTCATTTAGGTTAAGTGTTCTCAACAAGTTAATATTGAGTTCATTTTAGGTCCAACATGTACTTAAGTGCATTTCTATGTGGGTGGGCACTCTTATTTATGCATGCCTAGTTCTCCTCTTACATGAGGGAACCCCTCTTTATGTAAAAAGGACTCTCAACTATTTGTTCCACATGTTATACATAATTTTTAGTCTACCCAATGGGTGAATCCATAAATATGAGTAATAATTTATTGGTATGTGGTGGTTAAATATGTTTGTAGTGGAGGATTTTCACCTGTTGGACAAACATTTTGGAAATAATATACATAAAAATACTAAGTATAGAAGATGTGCGAAGAAGAAGAAGGAAGACTTGGGAGTGTGCAGTTGAGGCACAACCAAGAGTATGGTGTGTAGTGAGAAGAATAAATCAGAGGAATAAGAGCAGAGAAAAAAACAAAGAATAAAGAAGGAGAAGAAAGCGGGAAAAAAGGAAGGATGATAGCCAACATGCTAAAGATAGAGAGACACACAAAAGTAGGAAGAACAACAGTCAGAGTGAAAAAGTAGCATGCAGATAGGAAAATCAGGAAAAGCAGGCCTGGAATTGGGTAGGGTAGCAAAGCCCGAAGCCTCAAAAGCACCACCTCTCATAGAGTTATGGGTACGATCGAAATCCCCAATACACAATATTTCCACTGCGTTCAGTACATCTTTGGAGGGGAATCTCCTTGGATATTCCTTACGTGACCTCATGTTTAAATCTTGTGTTAGAGAAGCTTCTAGACCAACCTATACAAAAAATTGGGTTCTACACTCTATCTCAAACACTTATGTTTGTTTAGTGTCCTTGGAGAAATTTACTCTCCAACCTATGTCAAGTCCCTAGCCTAAACTTGTTGGTTTACCCTAGAAAAATGAAAGTATTTAATAATTTTTAGTTATGCGTTCATTTTAATAGGTTGTTTTTACTCAAAATGGGTGTGGATAAAACTTTGGTGATGTTTTAGACCGACTCCAAAAGGAATTCAATATAAGAACAACCAATTAGTTTCTTCAAATGAAAATAGATGCAACAACGCTTATGAAGCAATTTTTTTTTCCAAATGAAAACAAGAGTTTGAGTGCAAGATTTAGAACACCTTAAGATGCAAATACATACATGGATGCAAAACATGTACTACTGGATTATTACTATTATTTTTTTAATAAAATGGTTGCCACTAACAAACTATAATGAAACTACCTGAATGATAAGTAACTACCTCTTTTATTACAAAGATGAAAAGGAAATGGTTCAATAAATGAGAAGAAAACAAACAAGCATATTTTTTTATCTTTTTCGTTTACAAAAGAAAAAATAAGCATAGGAATGCAAATATTTTTTTTCGTTTTGAAACAAGGCAGAAAGTAGGAAAAAAGATAGAAAGCATTCAGCCAAGACGACACTGAAACGTCAGTGAATCTGGAAATACATACAAACAAGGTTGTTCTTTCAGTCTACCTAACAAACCTTATACTAAAGAGTCTAAGCAAAGATTTTAATGTTTTATGTATTCAAGCATTCATAACCTAACAAAGAGACACCAAAAAAAGACTCAGGACAATCCAGGTGACTGATCAAACCAAGCATTCAACCCAGAAACAAAGATAATTTTTTTAAAAACTTCAAATTCACATGGGTCTGTGATTGTCACTAGAGAAACTCATGGATATATGCGGGTAGTAGAGATGAAACTTGCAGATGCACGCGGGCTACAATTATGCAACACATGCATAGCAAGGTAAGGTTGTAAAATAAAAGGGTCACTCAAAAATAGAGGGCTTCGGGACTTAGCAACAGGTCTTGTACTGAGGTTAAAAGACTCTAAAAAAGACTCAGAAACTAACAACAGAAGACAAAACAAGAAAGAAAGACACCTCAACCAAACTGACCCAACTAGGAGTATCCCCACTGGAGTCACCAATTCTGATTAATGGATTTTTCCCCTGTGATCATGGGTCATAATCACAACAGAGTAAGACCAAGTGAAAGAGACAACAATATCCCCTTAGTGACAAGCACACAAAAACTAAAGAAAATAACTACATTAATTAGGAGAAAGTAAGCATAGAGAGGCAATAAGAAGGTGCACCTTGTTCTCCCATTTGATGTCGATCCCTACTCCAATTCATAAAAAATATCTTGATCTTCTATTGGTACTGGCTTACAATGTATATACAAAACTAGGGCTGCGACGAAAGTAGTTATACGATCAAAAGAATGTGCTTGTTATATGTCAGATTCAAAGTAAGCATAAAGATAAATGTACATTGAATACAAATATGGGGGGTGTTGGATGCAAGCCTAGCTAGGGAGAAAGGTTATTTTTGGAGGAAAAGCATGCAAGAGGGAAAAGACAGTTGGAAGGAAAAGTAGCACGTGTAAGAGAAGTAGGTGAAGCATGCATGCAGGGAAGACCTAACGATGGTTAGGGTTTTTGTAAGGTATTTTAATGGATGATGAGCCAAGGATATAAATAGGTAGTACTTAGAAGGACGGGGAGCTGGCGGCACACAGAGTGAAAGAGATAGTCCCGACAGAGAGGAGATCGACAAAGAAGAAGAGAATTGTAAGATTGTATGAGTCGTTAAGCTGGTGAGATAGGAAGTAGTGAGTGACTTGGTCCTGAGGGTTAGATCATAGGATGAGGAGCTTGGTGCGATCTATTCATCCTCGTAGGGATCGAGTGGCCTATGGAAAGGGGAGAGACCTAAGATTGTAAACGCAGGCGGTGTGATCTATTTATGAACTATAATAAAAGCTTGAGAGCCAGATCTTTGTGGACGTAGACTGGAAGGGGGTGAACCAAGGTAAAAATTGTGTTATGTGAATGAATGTATGCGTCTTTATGTTTGATTAATTGATGAATGATGAATGAATTACTATTTAGATCTGGTATTCCACATGCATGCATAGAATGAATGTTATAACTAGATGTTCGATTGAATGAATAAAGATTACCAAACACAACCACAGATCTCTACTCATTCCCTAGTTGCAAATGCCTGAGTATTGTAGCCACCCATAGAGCTATCTCAGGTGAGACTATGCAATACACTCTATGTGTTGCATTGCCTTTTGGTTTACCAGAGGGGTTGATAGTTTTAAAGGGATTTTGTTGGGAAGCTTATCAAATTTGAATCAGGGTCAATCAATGATAGTAACATAGAATCAGAATACCCCACAAAGAATCCTCAATACCAATAGAAGAGAGATTCAAAGCCAACAAATGGTTATGTTGCTGGTTGATTGGCAGAAAATGGGATTGAGTATATGAGACATGCGAAGGACGCGTCAGAAGATGGTAAGACCAGATAACGTTCAAGAGAATGAGAATATAAAATGGGATGTTGAGACCATGGAATCCCATGCAAGCAGAGATAGAGAGTGGTTGAAGACAAAGGAGCTAGACTTTGCGTAGAAAGATATCAGAAACCTGAAGTTGACATCACACAAATATCTGGACAAGTATGTATTCATCGACTTGCATGAAGTCTTTTTCTCTGATTTCTTGCATGTATTGCAGTAGTGGATAAAATTGAAAGACAACCACCCTACAAATCAGATCAGACAACTAGAGTGGAATCCTGAAGAGATCGTGCAGTTACAATGAGTTGATAATAAGTTTACGTGCGCAATAGATTTATGGTTAGACAACATTGTTGTTAGATTTACCATGAATTTGCAGTAGATACAAAAAAGTCTTACAATGCAGCTGAACAAGAGTTCTTGAAGGGACCTTGAGGTAGGTACATCAGATCTCTATATACTTCTATTAAGATATTACTATATAAAAAAGGTGTAATGACAATGGAGTCAGCAAACTAAACTTCCCTGCACACATGGGGGAAGGGGGGAAGCACTGACAGGAGACAGAGAAATGGAAGGAGAAGAGGATAAAGGAAAGAAGGAGGAGGCCTTGGACCCAATTATGATGGACGAAGACCAGATCAAGCGAATCATGGAAACATCTAGGAAGAAGCGCAATGGAGTACCTTACCAATATAAGGTAAACACCAAGAAGAGATCTGTAGCCACGAGGGAAGGCTTGGCAATTGATGAAGAGGAGGTAGAGGATCTCCGGGCTGTGGAGAAGATTGAGGGAATCTTGTGCGCAAAATATGAGAGGAAGATGAAAGGTCCAAGAGCGACAATAAAAGGCAACACTCCTATCCATATCAGTGTCAGTGTGAAACCCATAAACCCACGTGCGACTAATACACCAAGAAGAACATCACCATTTGGAAAACTGAATTTCGGGAGAAGGAAGACAGTAGGAAGTACGTATACACAGGGAAAAACAACTGGAGGATCCAGTTCATAAAACATTAGTCAAGTATCTACACCGCGTCGAGGTAGCAGTTCATCATTCAGGATGGCAGGACATGATCCCACCATCAGGTTACCATAATTCAAAGGGAAGGCATTGGAGGACCTGGAGAAGCACTTGTTTATATGTGAAAAGATCTAGGAAGTGAAACAGATCACAGACGAGGACACTCAACCTGAACAATTAGATATCACTCTAAGAGATCACACACTGGATTGGTACATGAGTTTAGCTGCGAACAGTCTGCCAGGGACAACCAGAACAATTGGAGATATCAAGATGCCTAGTTCAGAGGATCAATACATGAATGAAATGATATAAATCAAACAAAAACTAGGAGAATCTGTATGGGATATTGATCATAGATTCAAATGATTGAAGGGAAAGATAAAATATGTCATGATAGATATGTAGCATAGGCATTTGTTCGTCAATTCACTGCTACCACACTTGAAATACTCGTTGTGACAACAAAAGTTTCAGACACAGGTGGAGGCTCTACATGAATCCTTACAAAAGGAAGAGAACCAATATCAGAAGAAAGATCAAGCCATAGAGGATTTGAAGGAGGATCTGAATAATTTAACATTCTAGCTAAACTAGAACAAAAGTAAGGACAAAAGAGAAGTCGTTTGGTGTGCCACATGTAGGGCATAAGGACACCATAAGAACGAGTGTCCAACATTCGCGCAGTACATGGCAACAGGAATGCCAAACCCATTGCCAACAAGAGGACTATGGTGTGAGATCTATAAGAAATAGGGTCATGATCCATACCACTACCCAATGATGCAGAAGTACCAGACATTATCAAAGAGCTCGTATTGCAACTTTTGCAAGTCAGTAGGCCATGATGACAAAGATTTTATAACCATGGACCTTATGAGGGAAAGAACATCAGATGCATACAGGGTGCAGGTAGAAATGATGACTGGGCAAGCCACACCTCAATTTAACCAAGTACCATCCTTGTAAAACATTGTGTGGCAGCAATATAACACTGAGAAACAACAATATAACATTCTGCAGTCATACTATAATACCACACAACCACACTATAATATTGCGCAATATAACCAGGTGCCTCGGTATAATGCACCATGAGGGGATCGAGTTGGCTACGGAGGTGGAGGAAGAGCAAGAGGAGGCTTTGGAAGAGATAGAGGACCAGTGGTATGCCACAATTGTCAACAACCAGGACACTATGCAAGAGAATGTCCACTTCCACCAACGACCTGTATGTATTGTCGCACATCACAACATGACACAGAAGAATGTCTAACACTATTAGGGAAGATCCAGGAGAAGAGGAATCAGAACAATCAAAATGTTCAGTGGATTTCAGCACAAGCTAGGGATGAAGGAAGAAACATCAACATAGTTACACAGGGAGGATCTAAAATAGGGAACGACGCAGTAAGACAAGAGCCAGTACAACACCAATGGGTGAAGAAGAATGTTGAACCAAAGAAGCAGTTTGATGCGTAGAATGAAAAGGAGATATTCAAGCAAGCCAGACAAGAATTCTTGAAGTCCAGAATTGCATCGACATCAACTGTGCAACATAATAAGGAAGTACCAAAGTATGATATGCCTCCATCGTTGGATCACACCAAAGAAACAAAGCCCCTAGGACAAGTAAGTACGATTAAAGGATTTTTGAAATCCTTTGTTAGACTACTAATTGATCCATCCTCTATTAAAGTATTAAAAAAGATGCTAGAGAGATGTAACATAGAGGCAGAAGGAAAACTAGAACATAAGATAGTTAATCCTCTGCATACAAGAAGAACAAACAGGGAATTTAGAATGAACACAAACATTGGAAATTTCAACATGGGAGATATTATACTGGATTTAGGATCCGAAGTAAATGTATTACCTAAAAATACATGGAAATGTATGGGAGAACCCACATTAGGATATTCACTTGTTCATCTGAAACTAGCAAATTAACACAAAGTTCTACCAATTGGAAGACTAAAAGGAGTGACAATAGATCTGGATGGAGTGCGGACTAAAGCCAACTTTGAAGTAATCGAGATAATGGGTGGAACAACACCTTATCCAAAATTGCTTGGCTTAGATTGGGTGTTTTATAACGAGGTCATAATAAAATTGAAGATGCAGAATATGACCTTCGAGTTAGGATACTACAACGTCATTGCACCATTGGACCCATCAGAAGGGAAAAGGTTTGTAGAACCTACTTTCTTAGACCTAGAGGAAATTAACTAGTTGTATAGAACAACAACACGAGAAGAAGATTATGTGAACCCGAATGCAGATGGGGTACTCAGTTGGAGTAGCATCACCTCATGTGTGTCAGACTCAGATACAGGCTTAGAAAATTGGCAGCAGAGGTTACATGAAGTCTCCACAAGAAGATGCGCAAGAATAGACCACGCAGTAAGATGGGTAGGTATGGAGATAAGGGAACCTCCCAGCTTCCATGGGGTAAATGACCTAGAAGCATTCTTAACACGATACAAATATGAAGTGTTATAAAACTAGAGGCTCTTATCCCTGGATATAGTACTCAAGGAAAAACCTACAAGATGGTGGGGTGCGCACAAAGAAACAATTAAAGACTGGTATCAATGCAAGCGGTTACTGCTCATTAGGTTTGGCGCAGAACAAGGAAGCAACCAGTTGCATAAATATGACGGACATGGGGCACTGAAAAAACACTTGGAGAAGTGCAGAGCACTATGGAAAATGACACCACTAGAGGACTGGCCCCATCAGTTTGTTCACACATTAGAAGGTATTCCAGTGAACTGGTATACAAACTAGGAACTGCACAGAGGAACTATAAGTTGGACAATATTACAACATAAATTTACAGTCACTTTCTCATTTGATCACGAGAACCCCAACATAGAAGCAAAACTTAAACAAATCACAAGGGTGATATTCATTAAATAATCGGAAGTTGAACTCATGACGAAAGAACAATAGAAAAACAGATAGAAAGTAAAAGAACTACTGTCATGCTAGCACGTGCAGGCAGAAGCACCAGATGAAGATGACCCATGTGATATTCAGATTGAGGAAGTTGAAGGAGAAAAATAAGTGGAAGGTCCACCTTTGGAATCAGAAGTAATTGTTGCGCTGATCAAGGTGAAGAAAGTCAACATCGAGACAGTTTAGAATCCCAAAATGGCCAGCATTGGAGACTACTGGGATGAGAAAACAATGGAAAGCAAAATAGAGTTATTGTGCAAGTACAGTGACCTGTTTCCAACAATGTTCACATAAATGAAAGGCATAGGATTCAAGCTAGGTCAAATGAAGATATCGCCCAGAACTGAGGCAAGACCGATGAGACAACGACCATACAAACAAAACCCCATATATAAGCAGAAAGTCAAAGCCGAAATCGATAGGATGTTGGAGGCTGGAATCATAGAACCTGTAGATGAATTTGAATGGGTAAGCCTGATGGTAGTTCAGGAGAAGAAACAAGGGGGGATAAGAATATGTTTCGACTTGAGGAAGCTTAATGATGCATGCCTACATGACCCATTCCCTACTCCTTTCACAAATGAGGTGTTGGAGAATGTGGGAGGTCAGGAAGCTTATTCATTCACCGATGGATTCTTAGGATACGATCAGATCAATATAGCACCAGAAGACAGATACAAAACCACTTTTTCCACATAATGGGGATCCTACCAGTATACAGTCGTGTCGTTTGGATTGAATAATGCACCAACAATATTTTCCAGAGTAGTCATAGTTGCATTCAAAGAATTAATCCACCAGTTTTTAGAGGTATATCTGGACAATTGGACAATCTATAGTCTGTTGAAAGACCATTTAGGAGTGTTGAGGCTGATGATAGAAATATGCAGGCAATGTCAAATATCATTAAATATCAAGAAGTGCTTCTTCAGAACACCTTTTGAGAGATCCTGCCAAGATTGCAGTAATTCTTAATCTACCACCACCAAAAATAGTACGCCAATTGAGAGCGACACTAGGACACAAAGGATACTACAATTTTTTTATAAATGGGTATGCGCAGATCACTGTGCCAATGGAGAAATTTCTAAGAAAAGACAACAAGTTTCAGTGGAATGAGAACTGCCAGCGTGGATTGGACACCTTGAAAGAGAAGATGGTAATCGCACCAATACTGGTATTCCCTGATTGGGAAAAGACGTTCCAAGTCCATGTAGATGCATCAACCATAGCACTTGGAGATATTCTAGCATAGCCAAGAGCAAGAGAATTGGACCATTTGATAGCATTTGCTAGCAGAAAACTGTCAGAATCAGAGCAGAACTACAATACCATAGAGAGGGAAGGCTTATCTATGGTCTACGCGCTTCAAAAGTTCATGCATTATTTATTGGGAAAAAATTTCAAGATGTTCACATACCATTCAATGCTCAAATACCTTGTCAACAAGCCAGTGTTGGGGGGGAGAATTTGTATATGGTTATTTTTGTTCCAGGAATTTGACTTTGAAGTGATAGTCAAACCAGGAAAGTTGAACACAGGACCGGATCACCTGTCGAGGATCACTATTGGGGAGGAACCTATAAATATAGAGGAAAATTTTTTCAAAGCACTGTTATATTCAATCCAGATAGGTGATGAATACTTCGTAGACATCATCCAATACTTGAGTACATGGACCGCACCGCAGGAATTCAACACTGTGTAGAATAAAAATTTGGTAGTCAAGGCTGCAGATTACTTATTGATTGCAGGACACTTATGCAAAATGGGTGTAGTTAGTATCTTGAGAATATGTGTGCTAGAAAATGAAATACCTAGGATTTTAGCAGAAGCCCATGAGGGAATAGCAGGAGGAAATTGTGCAGGAAAAGATATCACACAGAAGGTATTGCACACAAGACTATGGTGGCCGATTGTTCATAGAGACTCAAAGGAATACTACCAGAAATGAGATGTATGTCAGAGGGTTGGTAAACTGAATAGAATGGATGAGATTCCCCTACGATCACAAGTAACCTTGAATGTATTTGAAAAATGGGAAATAGATTTTGTGGGACCAATTAACCCACCAACAAAGAGATTAGGAGCAAGGTACATTATCACTACGACATAATACTTAACAAGATGGGCAAAAGCAACACTAGTAAAAGATTGCAATACAGAGACAACGTCACACTTCTTGTTTGAGCATGTGGTCACTAGATTTGGATGCCCAAGGATTTTGATGAGCGACCAAGTCACTCACTTCATCAACAACACTATTAAGGTTATGAATTAGGAGTTTGAAGTTTATCACCAAAAGAGTACACCATATCATCCTCAAGCAAATGGAATAGTGGAAGCCTTTAATAAGATCCTTGAAAATGCACTGACAAAGATCTGCAATGTTAATAGGGACCATTGGGAATTGAAGATACTAGAAGTACTTTGGGCATACAAGACCACATGCAAACTATTTGACAGGGCAGACACAATTCTAATTGGTGTATGGACAAGAAGCAATGGTGCCATTATAATTTTTGGTACCTAGTCTGTGCGTAGTAGTAGTAACAAACCCAACAGAGTGAGGTGTAGTACAAGAAAGGATAAATCAGCTGATGATCATGGAGGAAGATAGGATTCTAGCAGGGTTTCACTAAGAAGTACATAAAACAAGAGACAAATCTTGGCATAATAGACATATCAAGAGGAAATATTTCAAGGAAGGAGAGTTGGTCTTGGTGTACGATAGTAAATCTCTTCAGCACCCAGGAAAACTTAGAATGCATTGGTTAGGACCATATGAAGTAAAAGTTGTCACAGATGGGGGAGTTGTATAGTTGAAGAATTTAGGAGGAATAGAACTCAGAGGGATGATCAATGGGAGTCGA
>ML791741.1:167565-194697 GCA_009831015.1 Picea engelmannii | reverse complement strand
TAGAGGATTGTTGATGCATTCCAAAATTGCTGAAGGTATTTCCACAATAACATGGAGATATCAAGTCAAGAATAACTTAAACCTGAAATGAATTTCTAAAGAGAAATCAATAAGGAACCATGAAGAAGAAAATGGTTCAACGCATAATTGTGAAGGCAAAAAGAGATGGTGCCTGACAAGAATCCATCTTAAGTGTCATTGAGCCATGAGTGACATTCCCAGAGGTTGGAAGTATCAGTTGAAATTATGATGATAAAGTAAAAGCAGAAATAATTACTTCCAGTTAATTCTATGCAGCTAGCAAAGGAGGCATATGTGCATCCTTACAGTATGGTAGAGATTGGCTATGCAAGTCAAGTTTGAGGCTAGTTGGAAAAGAGAAGAGAAGGGTACAAGAAACCTCTAGTACTAAAGCATTCAGTCAGGAAAGGCTGAAGAAGATCAATCCCAAAAATTAAAAGCATGTTGAAGATCCAAAGTATATAAGACAACATGATTGGAATTATAATTCATCCAAGTATGAGTTGAGATAGATAGATCTAGAAAATAAATGAAAGTTGAAGGTTAATATCGGCTTAGTATTTGGATGGAAATGCAAAGGAATCCAAGAGTGGTTTGGCTAGAAAGTGCTCAGGTCAGAAATAATCATGTACAATGATTACAGTGAGAGCACAAGAAGATTCAAGAATCCAAAAGAATTGAAGACTTCTGGGATCAACAAGGAAAAGTGATACATGGAGAAAGAATTTGTTGCAATTACTGTTGCAACAATTATGTTATGGTTGGTTGGACAACCATAAAGAGATAATTCTTTCTTGTTTGCAAGTGTTTCTAATGATGTTTCTGCAAATGGAAGGAAGCAACAAAATGATGAAGTGTTGGCTATAAGACTGATAAAGAGGCATGATATCTTCTACTGTCATCAGCTAATCAGGTAACATCAAATTTATTTAATGACAGCTATGCAGGTAAGTATTTCTTTGAAAATTATGTTTCATAATTTCCGAAGGGGAATTTAGGTGAGAATTTCCCTAGATAGAATTTTATAATACACAGTATGGTATTATTTAAATGCATTAACATGAATAGATACCACTAGGTGTGGTAAAGGATAGAGGCTTGTAATAATTATCAAAGCTTCTTAGCTTTTGAATGCACACACTGACATACTAACATGTAATGTTAATTTGGTTATGAGGTAATAACCAAAGAAATAAAAGATAATAACTTGTTATAGGAATGGATGCTAGGAAATCTAGTCATGTATGAGACCAGGACATGGTTGGATATGGAAAAGTATGGATATAGAAAGGTTACGTACCACACAAATACCCAATGAGATTCCTACCTTTAAATAAAACTTGGAATACAACCTTTTTGCTAACACTAATGCACACCACATAATTATATTCTTGGTGTAGTGTTCGGGTTGAAAAGGAAGACATCCAAATAATCGAGAAGAGAATGGGAAGTGTGTGGAGAATGTGTCAAGACATTGGCCAAATTTCCAATTTATGGATGGTGAGATACATGACTTAGACAAAGATCATTCTGAAAATCAATGCAAAGGTGCATTGAATAGATATGCATTGAGAGTTGCACTCATGCCTAGTAAGTGGAAGAGTTGCACTCATACATGATAGAAATGTACACTTAAATGCAGTTGCTGAATGAATTTTGTGAGTGCATGGATATATATTATTGCATGGAAATAATTATACCAACGATTGAAATGTTGTTAACTCATGGAGTTGAGAACATTTCAGGAGTTGTTAGACCTTGCAATAGGAAAGTTGCAAGTCAAGTAGTCACATGAGAAATTAATATAGGAAATTTTCTGTTCAGAAAAAAGAGGTAATGAACTTACTGATATTAATTATGAACATGCGTATGCATAGAATGCTAATTCATTCTATATAATAAATTGTTTTGTAGTTGTGATTGAATTGTTCATTATAGACAATTATAAGAACGTTTCATAAGGTTTTTGTACATATTGAAATGAGAGTATGATGTACAGGAAATACTGACAATTTGTTGGCTGAATGCAAGATAAAAGCATTGCAGGAAAAATGGTATTCAACATGGTACTTGCTGAAATCCAAAAGGAACACTACATCCTATTATTGCAACAACAATGAAAAATTATGAAATAAAATTTCATATTTTGGGGAAAATTTGAACTACTTATGAAATAAGTTTGAGTTCTATATGAATTCTTTTATTTTATCTCATAATAACTGCATGTGTGTGATGCAAATGAGATAATATTGATTAAAGTTGGAATGTTGGGAAAGAACAACTACTGTTGAGGAAACTAAAGCCCTATAATTGTATAACCTTGGTGGGGTTATGGTAATGGGTTACCGCTCTCCTTGTGTGTAAAAAATCCTTGGAAAGATGGACCACTGAATTACTACGTAGCAGTGAAGGGATGCCTGTTCTTGGAAGGGTGAGTGAAACAAGGAATATGCAACTCAAGGATGCTTATGGCATGATATATGACATAAGGAGGATGTTTCAAATGGAACAATGAGCTGAATTATTTCCTGAAGCAATTCTATGGAATAGAGCAATTGACTTCCAGCTGCAGTATGAATACCATAATTGGTGCTGGAAATTAGAGCACTAGATGGATAAAAAGCTTCCAATAGCTAAAGCTTGGATCTTTTTGAAGAAATTGAATTGTACGTGTATAAACAAGTTGCACCAAGGACAATGAAAAAATAAGAGGAGGGGATTGTGATATCCCAAGACCAATCCCCAATTGTAATTGGGAATGTAAATATGTTTTGTAGTCTGGTGAGCGAAGTGATTATAAGCTAGGAGGATCATGTGTTGATTAGGCCAGAGAGCCTCGATGCAAAGGTCAGTGAGCCTATTTTTGTATATGTAAATACTCATATTATTCATATAAATATGTCGCTATGTGTAGACCGACCACGATAAAAAAGAATGGGGGAATAAGCTCCACTAGGTAGGGAAAGGGAAGGGGCTATGAGGATAGGAAAAATGCCTAATATTGAGGGCTTATCTCTAAGAGAGCCATGTGTCAATTTTGGCGCATGTAATTATATGTGGCAAATCAGTTCATTTTTTTGGGGGGGTTCCCTTCCATTCTTTCCATGATTCCCATACACTTACGCATTCACACAGGAAGCCATTACCTCCATTGTTGACCTTTGAGCATGCACGTACCTCTGAAACTTGCACACATTTTGGAGCCATATCCCGTGTTTTCTTTTCATCAGCTGAAATTCGTGATCCTCCTGGGTGGCACATCGCACCGGTACCTACCTAAGCTTGTGATATACTTTACTATTATGAGCATCGCCTATTTCCAAACCCAAAGGCTGTGGTTGCCTCTTTTACATGTGCATTAATTGAATGTTGTAGTTGTTTTCACCTAAGCTTGGTGTTAGTTATCTGGGAGTGGGAGTGAAGAGGTGGGTTGTCAGGCCCTTGAAATGAGAGGTAGGTTGTTAGGCCTATGAGAAACTCTCTCTAGGTGAGAGATTTTGTTGGAAAATAAGAAGCAGGTTGTCAGGCCTGTGAGCAACTCTCTCCAAGTGAGAGAGGTTTCTTCTAGAGGGATCCCATCAACAACTATAGTGCTATGAGAATTCCTATCCGTCTTGTTGTTGAATCCCTGGAAGGGAAGTGGGGAAGCTGAAGGACTGTTGAGCAGAGAAGGGGCATACTTCCTCGAGTGGGACATGCATGTGGGGAATGAGAGGTTGTGTATTGTTAGTGTAGGTTGGATCTTGGGAAGAAATCCTTCCTGTTGACTGTGAAAATTTCTGTTGTCTCAGCCTAGCCTAGGAATCCCTTTACCCGGGTGGAGTTTAGTCCCATCTCAGGGGTGACCCACTGCTGAGAGTGATGAGCAACATGGTCTAAGGATGGGAGATTCATGGAATGTCTGCACGTAGTTGGTGGTCATCTATAAAAGGATAAGTACCATTTATATGTTCATTTACATGTTGTGTATTTGTACATTTTTTGTATTGAGGAGTATTTCCTGTATATGTTGTATGTGTAGGCTTACTATTATTCCACATTAATTTGTGTATTCGCATAATGTAATTGTATGTTAAGTTTTATATGTATGATGCTCTGCAAGAGTTATATGGGGCATATCCCAAGAGGTATATGGTTGGGTATGCTACAAAATTAGTATCAAAACTTAGAAAGAGTGGTTCTACGAGGTAGCATGACCCGACTTGGGTGGTCGAGGGTGTTACAAAATGGTATCAGAGCATGAGAGCTTGAATGTGGCATGACCTGGCCTGGGGAGGTTGGGTATATTACAGACATCAAAGCTATAAATATACAACATATAAAATCCTGAGAGCTGGGTACTACTGGCCCACTTTATTTGCTGATGTATTTTATAAGGTCAGAGCGTGTGAGCATTGCCAATTATTTGTTGGAAAACATAAATTACTCTCTCTCTCCCCTTAAAGCCAATTATTGCAAATGGCTCTTTCCAACAATGAGGCCTGGAATTCACAGGAGAAATACATCCACCTTCTAGTAGAAATCATAGATGTATCCTTACATCTACTAATTAATTGACGAAATGTATTGAGGCTATCCCTACCAGAAATGAAACGGGTAAGGTAATTATAAACTTTCTGGAAGAAAACATATTTTCTAGATTTGGTTGTCCTAGAAAATTGATCACATATAATGCTCAAGAATTTAAATATGCTTATATAATTGAATTCTATGAAAAATATAATGTTACTCTGGCACATTCTACTCTTTATTATCCATAGGGTAATAGGTTAGTCGATTCTTCAAACAAGATTCTGATCAAGATTATCAAAAAATTGTTAGTAGAAAAAAGAGAGGATGGAATTCTAAGTTGAAGTATGCTTTGTGGGCTGAAATGATTAGTACTAAAATTATATATTGGAACTTCTCCCTTTCAATTGGTTTATGGAACAAATTTTTTGTTCCCTATTCAACTTGGTTTACCTATAATAAAATTTCTTCAAGATGAAGTGGAAGAACCTAATGATGTACAAAGGAGGATTTTTCAGCTGATTGAGGTTCATGAAAATAGAGAAAAGTTAAATGAGATATAGTAGAACTATCAGAACAAGGTAAAATCAACATTTGATAAGAAAACTAAAGAGGATAGTTTTCAAATTGGAGACTCAGTTCTGTGACGGGATGCTAGAAGAGAATATAAACCTAAACATGGCAAGTTTGATAACTTGTGGTTTGGTCCATTCAAAGTGGCTAGAGTTTTGAATAACAACACTTTTATATTTCATAACTTATATGATGATGAGTTAGTTGGAGGCCTAGTCAATGAGAGTTTTCTGAAACATTTTTTCATTTAATAATTTAGAGTTGATTTAATTTGTACATATTGTTTTTTAGTTTGGTGTGACATAGAATAAGGAATAAGACACAATAGCCCAATGGAAGACACTTGGATGAAACCAGTTTGGTTTTTAGAATGTGTTTTCAATATTTGGTTAGTGGTTTGATGTTATCTTATTTCTTTTTACTCAACATGATGAACATGACAGATGTAGTGGAAGCATATTTAAAAAGGATAGTGAAAACACAGAAAAATTGGAGGCATAAGTTCTGCAGTTCTTGATGTCTCACAAGGAGAACATCATCCCTAGATGGAGCCAATATTATTACCTAAACCTACATGCATGGCTACTCCTCCATGTCTAATCCTACCCTACTCACCCATAATATTTCTCCATATTAATATTTCCTTTATCCACTTTATACTTCATGTATTTTGTTCACTTTTTGGTTTGGTTTCCTTTGCTTTAATTTAATTTCATTGTTTCTTATAAGGTATGTTAAGAAGTTATTGCATAGGTTATAATTGGTCACATTAGAGATGGTTTGATTTAATTTCCTAATGTGTGAGGCTTTCCTAAGTTTTGAGGTCAAACTACATTCGTTGCAAAAATAGTGTGGTTTTTCTAGTGCTACAATAACACTATTGCCAAATAATGCACTGCAAAAAACTGTAAGTTCTGACAACACATTTCCAAGTAATCATTTAGATTCATGTTTCACTTGGAATTTTCCAAAATGATTCCAAGGAACAGATCGAGATCTTATCTGATCAAAGATTGTGTTTCAATTCAACATAATAAATAGATCGTGGAAAGTACCCGAGCATTCCAATCAGAACATCTGAGATATTATTAAACAATATGGCCTAGGCCATTTAGTCTTAATGATTTAATAATTTTGAATTCATTTTTATGTTTTTGAAGGTGACATTTATGACATTCTGGTATGCAAGAAATACTCGATAGTTGCAGGTTATGATCAAACCCTAATTCATAAAGAAGAAAACCCTTGTTGGCACAGAAGTTAGGGTTTGTAATATCGGATATGAGACGCAACAAAGGTAGCCATATTCTTTGATTGGAACTAGACAGGATAGAGATTTTCGAAGCTCTACCAGAAATTAGAGAGAAATTCGTCCATGCACATTGGTACCAATTCTGCAGTGCATTTCAGAGTCATCATACAGAAGTTGCCATGACACTTGCAAATAATTTTAATGGGTACCAAACTCAAGTTGGGAACCTAATCATCTGGGGTTATGAGAATTCTATTTCCACAACCTTCAATTTACCTATCTATGGTGAAAGATGGTTCAAAAGTAAAGAAATCCCAGGGAACCTATACAATCAGTTTCTCACCAAGGATCACCAAAACCTATAATGGAGCAAGGGAATCCTGAATACATGGATCAAAGAGGAATGGAAGAACATTTTACCAGTGGTTCAAAAATACATAACGTGTGAAGGTAGGTTTACTACTATTCATCTTTATCACATGAGATTCCTTTAGGAGACAACAATATGTGATCCTAAAATAGAGGATCTCTGCCTAAGATCTTGGGTTTTTTATAATCCCAAATTTGATGTAAATAGATGATAATTTTTATCTAGTTGGGGATCATATCAATATGCAATTATAACTGAAACTATATTGTAGGACTTGTGATCTAAATCTGGACCTACTCTCTGTCTATAAAACAAAATCAAAAGAGAAGGAAGAGGGTTAGATTTTTGGTTGAATTTGAAAGAAAGATATAGATCTAGAATTTTTAAAGAGCTTAAAATCCTGCAAAATTTTACACTCAATGAATCAAACATTCTTATGGTTAGACTTTTTTGCCTATGTCTCTCATTTTTATCTATATGATTTGAATGCAATTGAGATTTTTGCAAAGCATTAATTTCTTCCTTTTTTCATCTTTTCAGTGAAACTTTTGTTGTTAAATTATATGTTTGAAGGATTACATTCAAATACTTGTTTCAAGTTTCAAAATATTATTTTGAACCTGAAAACATTCTTTATGCAACTAAACAAATCATTAGCTTGTGTCTTGTATTTCTTCCACTTTGCCTATTTATCTTACCTATCAGAGTGAATGCCTTTGACCAAGTGAAATGTTGTTGATAATTTTATATTAAGTGTATAATCAGATCTATTATCTTTCAATTCATCCAGATTATTTGATCTTTAAAACCAACTTTAAACCAGCTTGACCTACAACAACCATTGCAATAACTGAGGTTCCCTAACTCTTGTGCCATAACAGTTTGGTGCAGACTTTAGGGATAACATACACCATGATATGTTCCAAAAAGAAGACAAGACAATAGATGTAGAAGTGTACACTACCAAGAACAAACAATTAATAGTAGGTGTTATGATGAACATGGATAAAACATATTCCAGATAGGGTTATCATAGGAAGAAATCTAGAAGAAATAAAGTATGTTTCCATTAGAATTTCATTTGAAGGATACCACGATATTTGAGATTCCAAGGACATGGGTGAAGCTTTTTCTAGAGAAATTTATCTTTGAAAAAAGGCATAAGACCAACGAATACTTTGAATAAATGAGAAAAATACTAATACCACTCACGCATTAAGATAGAACAAGTCGATGAGAGAACATCTTTATGATAAGAGGATTATTCCAGAGATAGGAAATCAAATGCATTTTTTAAAACAACATAATATGATACCGAAGAAGGGAAATAGATATATTGTAGACATAAACATAGTAGATCAATAATGAATAAATGAAACAAGGATATGTGAAGTCCAATAACAAAACAAGACACTATAGAAAAATCCATTAAAGTGAAACATGAGACAACCACTAGAACTAGATCTAGCATAAATAGATCTAGTCGAGAACAATCAAAGATGAAGCAGATTCAATAGAACCCAATAAGACAACATAATACAAGAGGAAACAAAACTTGAGGTAGAATATAATAACCCAAAGTACAATTTTTTTGAATAGGGATTGAATTAAATATAGACATTTATCTAATAGGATACCAACCATGTTGGGTATAGAAAACCCCCATTTTGGAAAAAATAATATTAAATTAAGCATAAGAAGAGGAATAAAGGTTGACTATGTCAACTGATCCCTCGACCTATGATCAAGGTTGACATTATCAACCATTCTTCCACCTATAAATAAGGAGGATGTATTAAGGAATTATCAAGAGGATGTATTAAGGAATGACCATCATTGTATTCTCTTTGAATGTTTTTTGGATCTATTACTCTCATTCGTATTTTATGCATGAAGAGTGTACTAGGATCATGACTGTGAGTGCCATGGATGTACTTGGATTCTACAATTAATAATATATGTGATCTTCCTTTCTATCATGGGTTTTCCTCTTCTTCTTCGAGTTGTTTCCACATAAATATTTGTGTATTATGTCACCGATTGGTTCTAGATATATTTTTATGTATTGCATTTTTTCTTAAATATGTTAAATGTAACTTCTTAGCTCATAAATTTGTGATTGTATCACAAAATACCTTCATTTAGGTTAAGTGTTCTCAACAAGTTAATATTGAGTTCATTTTAGGTCCAACATGTACTTAAGTGCATTTCTATGTGGGTGGGCACTCTTATTTATGCATGCCTAGTTCTCCTCTTACATGAGGGAACCCCTCTTTATGTAAAAAGGACTCTCAACTATTTGTTCCACATGTTATACATAATTTTTAGTCTACCCAATGGGTGAATCCATAAATATGAGTAATAATTTATTGGTATGTGGTGGTTAAATATGTTTGTAGTGGAGGATTTTCACCTGTTGGACAAACATTTTGGAAATAATATACATAAAAATACTAAGTATAGAAGATGTGCGAAGAAGAAGAAGGAAGACTTGGGAGTGTGCAGTTGAGGCACAACCAAGAGTATGGTGTGTAGTGAGAAGAATAAATCAGAGGAATAAGAGCAGAGAAAAAAACAAAGAATAAAGAAGGAGAAGAAAGCGGGAAAAAAGGAAGGATGATAGCCAACATGCTAAAGATAGAGAGACACACAAAAGTAGGAAGAACAACAGTCAGAGTGAAAAAGTAGCATGCAGATAGGAAAATCAGGAAAAGCAGGCCTGGAATTGGGTAGGGTAGCAAAGCCCGAAGCCTCAAAAGCACCACCTCTCATAGAGTTATGGGTACGATCGAAATCCCCAATACACAATATTTCCACTGCGTTCAGTACATCTTTGGAGGGGAATCTCCTTGGATATTCCTTACGTGACCTCATGTTTAAATCTTGTGTTAGAGAAGCTTCTAGACCAACCTATACAAAAAATTGGGTTCTACACTCTATCTCAAACACTTATGTTTGTTTAGTGTCCTTGGAGAAATTTACTCTCCAACCTATGTCAAGTCCCTAGCCTAAACTTGTTGGTTTACCCTAGAAAAATGAAAGTATTTAATAATTTTTAGTTATGCGTTCATTTTAATAGGTTGTTTTTACTCAAAATGGGTGTGGATAAAACTTTGGTGATGTTTTAGACCGACTCCAAAAGGAATTCAATATAAGAACAACCAATTAGTTTCTTCAAATGAAAATAGATGCAACAACGCTTATGAAGCAATTTTTTTTTCCAAATGAAAACAAGAGTTTGAGTGCAAGATTTAGAACACCTTAAGATGCAAATACATACATGGATGCAAAACATGTACTACTGGATTATTACTATTATTTTTTTAATAAAATGGTTGCCACTAACAAACTATAATGAAACTACCTGAATGATAAGTAACTACCTCTTTTATTACAAAGATGAAAAGGAAATGGTTCAATAAATGAGAAGAAAACAAACAAGCATATTTTTTTATCTTTTTCGTTTACAAAAGAAAAAATAAGCATAGGAATGCAAATATTTTTTTTCGTTTTGAAACAAGGCAGAAAGTAGGAAAAAAGATAGAAAGCATTCAGCCAAGACGACACTGAAACGTCAGTGAATCTGGAAATACATACAAACAAGGTTGTTCTTTCAGTCTACCTAACAAACCTTATACTAAAGAGTCTAAGCAAAGATTTTAATGTTTTATGTATTCAAGCATTCATAACCTAACAAAGAGACACCAAAAAAAGACTCAGGACAATCCAGGTGACTGATCAAACCAAGCATTCAACCCAGAAACAAAGATAATTTTTTTAAAAACTTCAAATTCACATGGGTCTGTGATTGTCACTAGAGAAACTCATGGATATATGCGGGTAGTAGAGATGAAACTTGCAGATGCACGCGGGCTACAATTATGCAACACATGCATAGCAAGGTAAGGTTGTAAAATAAAAGGGTCACTCAAAAATAGAGGGCTTCGGGACTTAGCAACAGGTCTTGTACTGAGGTTAAAAGACTCTAAAAAAGACTCAGAAACTAACAACAGAAGACAAAACAAGAAAGAAAGACACCTCAACCAAACTGACCCAACTAGGAGTATCCCCACTGGAGTCACCAATTCTGATTAATGGATTTTTCCCCTGTGATCATGGGTCATAATCACAACAGAGTAAGACCAAGTGAAAGAGACAACAATATCCCCTTAGTGACAAGCACACAAAAACTAAAGAAAATAACTACATTAATTAGGAGAAAGTAAGCATAGAGAGGCAATAAGAAGGTGCACCTTGTTCTCCCATTTGATGTCGATCCCTACTCCAATTCATAAAAAATATCTTGATCTTCTATTGGTACTGGCTTACAATGTATATACAAAACTAGGGCTGCGACGAAAGTAGTTATACGATCAAAAGAATGTGCTTGTTATATGTCAGATTCAAAGTAAGCATAAAGATAAATGTACATTGAATACAAATATGGGGGGTGTTGGATGCAAGCCTAGCTAGGGAGAAAGGTTATTTTTGGAGGAAAAGCATGCAAGAGGGAAAAGACAGTTGGAAGGAAAAGTAGCACGTGTAAGAGAAGTAGGTGAAGCATGCATGCAGGGAAGACCTAACGATGGTTAGGGTTTTTGTAAGGTATTTTAATGGATGATGAGCCAAGGATATAAATAGGTAGTACTTAGAAGGACGGGGAGCTGGCGGCACACAGAGTGAAAGAGATAGTCCCGACAGAGAGGAGATCGACAAAGAAGAAGAGAATTGTAAGATTGTATGAGTCGTTAAGCTGGTGAGATAGGAAGTAGTGAGTGACTTGGTCCTGAGGGTTAGATCATAGGATGAGGAGCTTGGTGCGATCTATTCATCCTCGTAGGGATCGAGTGGCCTATGGAAAGGGGAGAGACCTAAGATTGTAAACGCAGGCGGTGTGATCTATTTATGAACTATAATAAAAGCTTGAGAGCCAGATCTTTGTGGACGTAGACTGGAAGGGGGTGAACCAAGGTAAAAATTGTGTTATGTGAATGAATGTATGCGTCTTTATGTTTGATTAATTGATGAATGATGAATGAATTACTATTTAGATCTGGTATTCCACATGCATGCATAGAATGAATGTTATAACTAGATGTTCGATTGAATGAATAAAGATTACCAAACACAACCACAGATCTCTACTCATTCCCTAGTTGCAAATGCCTGAGTATTGTAGCCACCCATAGAGCTATCTCAGGTGAGACTATGCAATACACTCTATGTGTTGCATTGCCTTTTGGTTTACCAGAGGGGTTGATAGTTTTAAAGGGATTTTGTTGGGAAGCTTATCAAATTTGAATCAGGGTCAATCAATGATAGTAACATAGAATCAGAATACCCCACAAAGAATCCTCAATACCAATAGAAGAGAGATTCAAAGCCAACAAATGGTTATGTTGCTGGTTGATTGGCAGAAAATGGGATTGAGTATATGAGACATGCGAAGGACGCGTCAGAAGATGGTAAGACCAGATAACGTTCAAGAGAATGAGAATATAAAATGGGATGTTGAGACCATGGAATCCCATGCAAGCAGAGATAGAGAGTGGTTGAAGACAAAGGAGCTAGACTTTGCGTAGAAAGATATCAGAAACCTGAAGTTGACATCACACAAATATCTGGACAAGTATGTATTCATCGACTTGCATGAAGTCTTTTTCTCTGATTTCTTGCATGTATTGCAGTAGTGGATAAAATTGAAAGACAACCACCCTACAAATCAGATCAGACAACTAGAGTGGAATCCTGAAGAGATCGTGCAGTTACAATGAGTTGATAATAAGTTTACGTGCGCAATAGATTTATGGTTAGACAACATTGTTGTTAGATTTACCATGAATTTGCAGTAGATACAAAAAAGTCTTACAATGCAGCTGAACAAGAGTTCTTGAAGGGACCTTGAGGTAGGTACATCAGATCTCTATATACTTCTATTAAGATATTACTATATAAAAAAGGTGTAATGACAATGGAGTCAGCAAACTAAACTTCCCTGCACACATGGGGGAAGGGGGGAAGCACTGACAGGAGACAGAGAAATGGAAGGAGAAGAGGATAAAGGAAAGAAGGAGGAGGCCTTGGACCCAATTATGATGGACGAAGACCAGATCAAGCGAATCATGGAAACATCTAGGAAGAAGCGCAATGGAGTACCTTACCAATATAAGGTAAACACCAAGAAGAGATCTGTAGCCACGAGGGAAGGCTTGGCAATTGATGAAGAGGAGGTAGAGGATCTCCGGGCTGTGGAGAAGATTGAGGGAATCTTGTGCGCAAAATATGAGAGGAAGATGAAAGGTCCAAGAGCGACAATAAAAGGCAACACTCCTATCCATATCAGTGTCAGTGTGAAACCCATAAACCCACGTGCGACTAATACACCAAGAAGAACATCACCATTTGGAAAACTGAATTTCGGGAGAAGGAAGACAGTAGGAAGTACGTATACACAGGGAAAAACAACTGGAGGATCCAGTTCATAAAACATTAGTCAAGTATCTACACCGCGTCGAGGTAGCAGTTCATCATTCAGGATGGCAGGACATGATCCCACCATCAGGTTACCATAATTCAAAGGGAAGGCATTGGAGGACCTGGAGAAGCACTTGTTTATATGTGAAAAGATCTAGGAAGTGAAACAGATCACAGACGAGGACACTCAACCTGAACAATTAGATATCACTCTAAGAGATCACACACTGGATTGGTACATGAGTTTAGCTGCGAACAGTCTGCCAGGGACAACCAGAACAATTGGAGATATCAAGATGCCTAGTTCAGAGGATCAATACATGAATGAAATGATATAAATCAAACAAAAACTAGGAGAATCTGTATGGGATATTGATCATAGATTCAAATGATTGAAGGGAAAGATAAAATATGTCATGATAGATATGTAGCATAGGCATTTGTTCGTCAATTCACTGCTACCACACTTGAAATACTCGTTGTGACAACAAAAGTTTCAGACACAGGTGGAGGCTCTACATGAATCCTTACAAAAGGAAGAGAACCAATATCAGAAGAAAGATCAAGCCATAGAGGATTTGAAGGAGGATCTGAATAATTTAACATTCTAGCTAAACTAGAACAAAAGTAAGGACAAAAGAGAAGTCGTTTGGTGTGCCACATGTAGGGCATAAGGACACCATAAGAACGAGTGTCCAACATTCGCGCAGTACATGGCAACAGGAATGCCAAACCCATTGCCAACAAGAGGACTATGGTGTGAGATCTATAAGAAATAGGGTCATGATCCATACCACTACCCAATGATGCAGAAGTACCAGACATTATCAAAGAGCTCGTATTGCAACTTTTGCAAGTCAGTAGGCCATGATGACAAAGATTTTATAACCATGGACCTTATGAGGGAAAGAACATCAGATGCATACAGGGTGCAGGTAGAAATGATGACTGGGCAAGCCACACCTCAATTTAACCAAGTACCATCCTTGTAAAACATTGTGTGGCAGCAATATAACACTGAGAAACAACAATATAACATTCTGCAGTCATACTATAATACCACACAACCACACTATAATATTGCGCAATATAACCAGGTGCCTCGGTATAATGCACCATGAGGGGATCGAGTTGGCTACGGAGGTGGAGGAAGAGCAAGAGGAGGCTTTGGAAGAGATAGAGGACCAGTGGTATGCCACAATTGTCAACAACCAGGACACTATGCAAGAGAATGTCCACTTCCACCAACGACCTGTATGTATTGTCGCACATCACAACATGACACAGAAGAATGTCTAACACTATTAGGGAAGATCCAGGAGAAGAGGAATCAGAACAATCAAAATGTTCAGTGGATTTCAGCACAAGCTAGGGATGAAGGAAGAAACATCAACATAGTTACACAGGGAGGATCTAAAATAGGGAACGACGCAGTAAGACAAGAGCCAGTACAACACCAATGGGTGAAGAAGAATGTTGAACCAAAGAAGCAGTTTGATGCGTAGAATGAAAAGGAGATATTCAAGCAAGCCAGACAAGAATTCTTGAAGTCCAGAATTGCATCGACATCAACTGTGCAACATAATAAGGAAGTACCAAAGTATGATATGCCTCCATCGTTGGATCACACCAAAGAAACAAAGCCCCTAGGACAAGTAAGTACGATTAAAGGATTTTTGAAATCCTTTGTTAGACTACTAATTGATCCATCCTCTATTAAAGTATTAAAAAAGATGCTAGAGAGATGTAACATAGAGGCAGAAGGAAAACTAGAACATAAGATAGTTAATCCTCTGCATACAAGAAGAACAAACAGGGAATTTAGAATGAACACAAACATTGGAAATTTCAACATGGGAGATATTATACTGGATTTAGGATCCGAAGTAAATGTATTACCTAAAAATACATGGAAATGTATGGGAGAACCCACATTAGGATATTCACTTGTTCATCTGAAACTAGCAAATTAACACAAAGTTCTACCAATTGGAAGACTAAAAGGAGTGACAATAGATCTGGATGGAGTGCGGACTAAAGCCAACTTTGAAGTAATCGAGATAATGGGTGGAACAACACCTTATCCAAAATTGCTTGGCTTAGATTGGGTGTTTTATAACGAGGTCATAATAAAATTGAAGATGCAGAATATGACCTTCGAGTTAGGATACTACAACGTCATTGCACCATTGGACCCATCAGAAGGGAAAAGGTTTGTAGAACCTACTTTCTTAGACCTAGAGGAAATTAACTAGTTGTATAGAACAACAACACGAGAAGAAGATTATGTGAACCCGAATGCAGATGGGGTACTCAGTTGGAGTAGCATCACCTCATGTGTGTCAGACTCAGATACAGGCTTAGAAAATTGGCAGCAGAGGTTACATGAAGTCTCCACAAGAAGATGCGCAAGAATAGACCACGCAGTAAGATGGGTAGGTATGGAGATAAGGGAACCTCCCAGCTTCCATGGGGTAAATGACCTAGAAGCATTCTTAACACGATACAAATATGAAGTGTTATAAAACTAGAGGCTCTTATCCCTGGATATAGTACTCAAGGAAAAACCTACAAGATGGTGGGGTGCGCACAAAGAAACAATTAAAGACTGGTATCAATGCAAGCGGTTACTGCTCATTAGGTTTGGCGCAGAACAAGGAAGCAACCAGTTGCATAAATATGACGGACATGGGGCACTGAAAAAACACTTGGAGAAGTGCAGAGCACTATGGAAAATGACACCACTAGAGGACTGGCCCCATCAGTTTGTTCACACATTAGAAGGTATTCCAGTGAACTGGTATACAAACTAGGAACTGCACAGAGGAACTATAAGTTGGACAATATTACAACATAAATTTACAGTCACTTTCTCATTTGATCACGAGAACCCCAACATAGAAGCAAAACTTAAACAAATCACAAGGGTGATATTCATTAAATAATCGGAAGTTGAACTCATGACGAAAGAACAATAGAAAAACAGATAGAAAGTAAAAGAACTACTGTCATGCTAGCACGTGCAGGCAGAAGCACCAGATGAAGATGACCCATGTGATATTCAGATTGAGGAAGTTGAAGGAGAAAAATAAGTGGAAGGTCCACCTTTGGAATCAGAAGTAATTGTTGCGCTGATCAAGGTGAAGAAAGTCAACATCGAGACAGTTTAGAATCCCAAAATGGCCAGCATTGGAGACTACTGGGATGAGAAAACAATGGAAAGCAAAATAGAGTTATTGTGCAAGTACAGTGACCTGTTTCCAACAATGTTCACATAAATGAAAGGCATAGGATTCAAGCTAGGTCAAATGAAGATATCGCCCAGAACTGAGGCAAGACCGATGAGACAACGACCATACAAACAAAACCCCATATATAAGCAGAAAGTCAAAGCCGAAATCGATAGGATGTTGGAGGCTGGAATCATAGAACCTGTAGATGAATTTGAATGGGTAAGCCTGATGGTAGTTCAGGAGAAGAAACAAGGGGGGATAAGAATATGTTTCGACTTGAGGAAGCTTAATGATGCATGCCTACATGACCCATTCCCTACTCCTTTCACAAATGAGGTGTTGGAGAATGTGGGAGGTCAGGAAGCTTATTCATTCACCGATGGATTCTTAGGATACGATCAGATCAATATAGCACCAGAAGACAGATACAAAACCACTTTTTCCACATAATGGGGATCCTACCAGTATACAGTCGTGTCGTTTGGATTGAATAATGCACCAACAATATTTTCCAGAGTAGTCATAGTTGCATTCAAAGAATTAATCCACCAGTTTTTAGAGGTATATCTGGACAATTGGACAATCTATAGTCTGTTGAAAGACCATTTAGGAGTGTTGAGGCTGATGATAGAAATATGCAGGCAATGTCAAATATCATTAAATATCAAGAAGTGCTTCTTCAGAACACCTTTTGAGAGATCCTGCCAAGATTGCAGTAATTCTTAATCTACCACCACCAAAAATAGTACGCCAATTGAGAGCGACACTAGGACACAAAGGATACTACAATTTTTTTATAAATGGGTATGCGCAGATCACTGTGCCAATGGAGAAATTTCTAAGAAAAGACAACAAGTTTCAGTGGAATGAGAACTGCCAGCGTGGATTGGACACCTTGAAAGAGAAGATGGTAATCGCACCAATACTGGTATTCCCTGATTGGGAAAAGACGTTCCAAGTCCATGTAGATGCATCAACCATAGCACTTGGAGATATTCTAGCATAGCCAAGAGCAAGAGAATTGGACCATTTGATAGCATTTGCTAGCAGAAAACTGTCAGAATCAGAGCAGAACTACAATACCATAGAGAGGGAAGGCTTATCTATGGTCTACGCGCTTCAAAAGTTCATGCATTATTTATTGGGAAAAAATTTCAAGATGTTCACATACCATTCAATGCTCAAATACCTTGTCAACAAGCCAGTGTTGGGGGGGAGAATTTGTATATGGTTATTTTTGTTCCAGGAATTTGACTTTGAAGTGATAGTCAAACCAGGAAAGTTGAACACAGGACCGGATCACCTGTCGAGGATCACTATTGGGGAGGAACCTATAAATATAGAGGAAAATTTTTTCAAAGCACTGTTATATTCAATCCAGATAGGTGATGAATACTTCGTAGACATCATCCAATACTTGAGTACATGGACCGCACCGCAGGAATTCAACACTGTGTAGAATAAAAATTTGGTAGTCAAGGCTGCAGATTACTTATTGATTGCAGGACACTTATGCAAAATGGGTGTAGTTAGTATCTTGAGAATATGTGTGCTAGAAAATGAAATACCTAGGATTTTAGCAGAAGCCCATGAGGGAATAGCAGGAGGAAATTGTGCAGGAAAAGATATCACACAGAAGGTATTGCACACAAGACTATGGTGGCCGATTGTTCATAGAGACTCAAAGGAATACTACCAGAAATGAGATGTATGTCAGAGGGTTGGTAAACTGAATAGAATGGATGAGATTCCCCTACGATCACAAGTAACCTTGAATGTATTTGAAAAATGGGAAATAGATTTTGTGGGACCAATTAACCCACCAACAAAGAGATTAGGAGCAAGGTACATTATCACTACGACATAATACTTAACAAGATGGGCAAAAGCAACACTAGTAAAAGATTGCAATACAGAGACAACGTCACACTTCTTGTTTGAGCATGTGGTCACTAGATTTGGATGCCCAAGGATTTTGATGAGCGACCAAGTCACTCACTTCATCAACAACACTATTAAGGTTATGAATTAGGAGTTTGAAGTTTATCACCAAAAGAGTACACCATATCATCCTCAAGCAAATGGAATAGTGGAAGCCTTTAATAAGATCCTTGAAAATGCACTGACAAAGATCTGCAATGTTAATAGGGACCATTGGGAATTGAAGATACTAGAAGTACTTTGGGCATACAAGACCACATGCAAACTATTTGACAGGGCAGACACAATTCTAATTGGTGTATGGACAAGAAGCAATGGTGCCATTATAATTTTTGGTACCTAGTCTGTGCGTAGTAGTAGTAACAAACCCAACAGAGTGAGGTGTAGTACAAGAAAGGATAAATCAGCTGATGATCATGGAGGAAGATAGGATTCTAGCAGGGTTTCACTAAGAAGTACATAAAACAAGAGACAAATCTTGGCATAATAGACATATCAAGAGGAAATATTTCAAGGAAGGAGAGTTGGTCTTGGTGTACGATAGTAAATCTCTTCAGCACCCAGGAAAACTTAGAATGCATTGGTTAGGACCATATGAAGTAAAAGTTGTCACAGATGGGGGAGTTGTATAGTTGAAGAATTTAGGAGGAATAGAACTCAGAGGGATGATCAATGGGAGTCGACTAAAGCTATATAGGGACAGTCGACCTCCTAACACTTGAAAAATAAAATAAAATAAGCGCACCAATAGAATGGTGACTGCGCCCGACATCAAAAGATAGCAACAAAGGGGTAGTGCGTCCAAAAGAAAACGATCACGTGCACTCGAAAATGCTATCATGGTGGAGAAAGGATCAATGGTCACTAAAAGGAGGAAACAACAGAAATGGAGGGTATGGAAAACAAGTGACAATGGATGACACCTATAAAAATTAAATGACAAGAATGATTGACTGGACGTTGCATTAATCACGCCAACTGGAGACAGAAAGGGAATTCAATGGAAAATACGCAGGAAGCAATAATACATTCAAAACAAAATTTGGGTAACGTCTCCAAGAAGTTTCACCTGATTTCTATATAAGGGAAGCATGCCAGGATTGAAAGGGTTATTGTGAGATTGAGAAAAGCACAGAGTGATAGAATATACAGAGCAAAGAGTGAATTTGTAGAGGTTACAGAGACCACTAAGCTCGACAGAGAATAACTTTACCACCATGGAACCACCCAAGGTAGGAGCGTCGAGAAAAACCTGCAGACGACCTTGAAGCAATGTCAGAGCACCACTAGAGCCACAGGGAAGAGAAAAAAAACCACATCAGCCTCCATAAGTCGTCAATGTGGATGAAATCTTGTCGCCTGATATGACACCAGGAAGCCCCACACTAGTGGTGGAGGAAACCCAGTAGACAACACCAGTGGGCATGGGTATTGATATCTAGGAAATAGGACAGAGACAACAGGCTGAAGATGCAGTCAATCATTTGCCACCCGAAAACCTTGAAGAATCCTTGAGAGTCAATGGGACGATCCCAAACCAGGAAAAAATGACGCACGCCAGAAAGGTCACACATAACCACGTCGGAATACCACATGAGGGCACAATGGAATATGTCACCAGTCGAGTAGAGGAGTATGCAGAAGAGAGAACAATGGAGGTTGGAACCTCGAGTCAACCACCACAACACAAGGGAAAACAACCACTAGCAAGATCACCGCGCAAGCAGGCCACCACAGCCATAGTCTTGTCGTGCATTCTTAAAGGGGTGCGCATCACGGGAAACATGTTAGGCCATGTGGAGAAATTGTGGTACTCAGACCATGATGTTATAGACATAGACAAGTTTCCAAAGTTTTCTAAGAAATTTTACCTGGAAACTATGGGTATAGGACCCTTTGGCGAACCAATTAACCAACCAAGCCAGTGGGTATTCGGACTGGCCAAAACCGGGATTCTAGGGCTGTTGGACATGTTTCACTTTGGGAGGGGCCGAGATGCAAACAACTACGTCAAGTAGCTGATGGAAGTCACCCATGGAGGATACTTGTGGCTAGAACAGATCGTCTCGATAGATGTGGATATCATTGCATACATCATAGGGCTGCCAACACGGGGGGAGACACCCACGCAGTTCCTTGATGACAAGACAAAGGATAAGGAATTGGTTGATGAAATGAAGAAGAAGTATGCTACATAAAGAGGGTTGTGTAGAATCATAATCAAACATATTAGTGACGTCGCGATAAGGATGGCCACAAAAATCATGGTGTGCAAGTTAATCAGGAAATGTTGGAAGGATGAAATCCATGTCAGGGTCGACGCAGCTGCAACACAGTGTGCGGAGGGCACCACACTCAGGTAGGCCTCGTATTTGTTGAATTTGTTAATGGAATACTGCAAGGACGCGCAGAACCTGGGGACATAATTTCACTATTCATGGCTTCTCGTCCTGATCTCCTTGGTCAGATGGAAGGAGCCTAAGTATTCATTCTTTTTTGCGAGATCCAATCCCTACCATGCAATATGATACCTATCATTGGGGAGCACTCCAGACCCCAATAATAAAAGGGCGAATGCAAGCATGTTCGAAGGATATTACAATGACTTGCAGGAAAGAATCGCCAACACTTGGCATATTACACCAGACGTGGTCACACAGTATCAGGGAATAACAAACTTCAAAGTGACCAGGAATACAATGTGGATCCAAGCATGAAAGGATATCGAAAACCAATGGCTACAATTGCGATACTGAGTCAAGGAAGAGGACGTTGAAATGGCCATCAGGGATTGGAACGATGATTGAAGGATTTCGGTCCTGAATCAAGATATGCCCACAGATAAGGAGGCGGAGGTCGAGTAGGAACAGATACCTGCAGGAGAAAAAATGGCACCTAAGAAGCCAAGGACAGGTCAAAACCCAATGCAACAAAATAAAGGGGGTGGGTCCAAGAAAGGCACCCAAGCGGGGAAGAAGAAAAACACCCAGGCGCCACAGGAACAAGAAAATCACACTGAGACAACATAGGGGACCACATCAAGTGCTACTCAACAGGAGCAAGGACAAACCAAGAGGCCAATTATACAAATGGGGGTGTGCGCAAGAAAACTAAGGCGCACAAGATGCCACCAGAATATACGATCATGGAGGATGACACAGACCTTGTGGCCCAAATGGTCCAGGATCGAACAACGTAGGATTTTGACAATTCACAACGCCAAAGGGACAAGATTCAAGAGGAGATGGAAGACATGAGGAAGCTCCTCGAGAAAATCATAGAAACTTAGAGGGTCAACAAAGGAATAGAATCAGTCCCAACAACATCATAGACAGGAGCTGAGGCTGGATCAAGTGAGCAGGATAAGATCCAGACAACAGCACAACCAAGCTCGACATTTCACATCACACCCAACATGTTGTGCATGGACTAAATTGTGGGTCAGAATCCCTTGAAGTATTTGGCTCAAATACAGTTGGTAATGACACAGATATCAACCAAGGCCTTGTATAAACTGTAAGTTAGCATCGCACAGGAGGTACAGTCGCACACAGACAACAGAGCTCATGAAAACACAGAAGATTGATCAAATTGTGCAGAAAATTGATCAATATAGGAAGGAGATCGAGCACCTTTGAGAAAAAATCATACCTACCACTCCCCCAGAGGTGAAGGAGCAGAGGAAGCAGGAAGAAACAACACAGATAGAGGAGATGGAGTGATAAGTCAGCGCAATGACTGACTTGTTTGATAAAGAAACATAGTTATGGATGAAGTTGGAAGAGGATCAAAACGTCTAGCAGTGGGACCAGGAAGAGGAGAGGATAAGCGCAACTATCTAGGACTTCAAGCAGAGGCAGAAGATGATGTCGATCATTGAGCACGTCAAAGGAGCACAGGATATGAAGAAACTATAGGCATAACTCATAGTCGCACAGACACAGAATAAAGAGCACCAAGATCAAATGGAACCTCTTCAGGAGTGGTCAATAGAGGTCATTGCATAGGCATAAGATGCAAAGAAGAACATGGCACAAACTTAGGCGGAGCGCACAAAGATCATCAACGACACGATCGCAGTGCAGGTATTGGACGCACTCAGGGAGAATACCACGCAGGCTCAAACACAAGGAAAGGAACTCACAAAGAAGTTCCAGGCTCTCACATGAGAGATTGAAGAGGCACAAAAAGTATAGGTGGCTCGAGATGAGCCACATGTCAGTTTTGGGGGCCTATTGGATGCATACCTAGCTAGGGAGAAAGGCTATTTTTGGAGGAAAATCATGTAAGAGGGAAAAGACAGCTGGAAGGAAAAGAAGCACGTGTAAGAGAAGCAGGTGAAGCACGCATGCAGGGAAGACCTAAAGACACTAGGGTTATGGTTTTTGTAAGGTATTGTAATGGATGATGAGCTAAGGATATAAATAAGTAGTACTTAGAAGGGCGGGGAGCTGGAGTTGCACAAATTAAAGGAGAGAGTCCCAAACGAGATAAGATTGACAAAGAAGAAGAGAATGGTAAGACTGTACGAGTCATTAAGTTGGTGAGCTTGGAAGTAGTGAGAGACTTAGTCCCGAGGTTTAGATCACAGGTTGAGGAGCCTGGTGCGATCTAGTCAGCCTCGCAGGGATCGAAGAGCCTGTGGAAAGGGGAGAGGCCTAATATTGTAAACACGCGTGGCGTGAACTATTTCCGATCTATAATAAAATCTTGAGAGCCAGATCTTTGTGGACGTAGGTTGGGATGGGGTGAACATGGTAAAACATGTGTTATGTGAATGTATGTATGCATCTTTATGTCTGATTAATTGATGCATGATGAATGAATTACTAGTTAGATATGGTATTCCACATGCATGCATAGAATGAATGTTATAACTAGATGTTCGATTGAATGAATAAAGATTACATAACACAATCGCAGATCTCTACTCCTTCCCTAGTTGCAAACACCTGAGTATTGCAGCCACCCATAGAACTATCTTAGGTGAGATTGTGAAGTACACTCAGTGTGTTGCGTTGCCTTCTGGTTTACCAGAGGGGCCGATAGTTTTAAAGGGATTTTGTTGGGAAGCTTATCAAATCTGAATCAGTGCCAATTAGTGATAGCAACATAGACTCAGAATACCCCACAAACAATCCTCAAGACTAATATAAGAGATATGCAAATCCAACAGGGGGAAAACAAACTCTTTTATTATCAGCAAGTGGAAAAGGTAAATTACAACCTTGTCCATCCTTAGGCACCATCTTGAAGCCAACTATCTGGGTTCCTCCAGGAATCCTCAAGCATCAACTCAAGCGATATAGACTTGTCTCAATGACTCAGATAGGGATAAGGAGACACCTTATAGTCACATAAAAGGAGAAAGATGCTCTGGAAAGGAGTTTCCAAGTTAAAGGGGATCTTGCTCAAAGAATATAGGGAAAGGAGGCTTGCTAGATGTTGGTAGCATAACTTTGCATCAAGGGACTTGTGTTGTCCTCTTTATCCCTCCATGGTTGTTTTATATATTCCCAAAGAGGTTTAGGGAGTTGAATTGTGTTATGTATGGGAAAGGTTCATTGGGAAACGAGCCCAACCAAAAAACCCACCTGAAAACACAGGATTATTTTTTTTTTCACTAAAAATGAGGGCATCTATGGGCTGCAGTGAGAAAAGGTGCAGATGTCCACGTGTTGCACGAGGGAAACCCACGGATATGCTCTTAGGGCATGTTTTTTAAATGAATTTTGAGAGGATCTTTAGGGAAAAGTCTATAAATAATTGGGAAAAGGGTTAGGCCATGGCACAAAAGCATAGGTGTGGATTTTTGTGCTATAACAAGGTCATATGCCAATAAATTACCTAATTAGACATATTTTAGACAGAGCTAATTCCATGTGACTAGGAGTAGAAAATGAAAGATTGAATTCAAGAAGTTGCTCAATCATTTTAACAATATGGGAAGGGTGAGGATGTCGAGTTGGTTTCCCAAGGGAGGAAACAAGAGAATAGAAGGTTGTTGGATCAACGTTAAAATCAAGAGGAGGAGGGAAACCTCCTCCTGACATCTAAGATATGGTCTAGTGGTCTAGACAAACAAAGTTTCAATAGTAGCTAAGGTGTTAAGCCCTAAATAGTGCCTCATTACCCCTTAATTGGGGCATATTACATTAGTAATGTTATTTTATTTATGTTGGCTTGAGTCCATTAGTTGTAATTGTACCTCCTAGTCTCCTATATATACCAAGGAGG
The DNA here is from genome assembly GCA_009831015.1 of Picea engelmannii. Taxonomy (NCBI): domain Eukaryota; kingdom Viridiplantae; phylum Streptophyta; class Pinopsida; order Pinales; family Pinaceae; genus Picea; species Picea engelmannii. Next base: position 170,087 of record ML791741.1, on the reverse strand, counting down.
CATTTTCATTTGGAATAATCTGGTATTTGGACATTTATGTGGGGTATAAGGAGGTTTCCCCCTCGAAGAGGCTTATTACCTGAAATTCTCTATTTTTCAAGGAGTTGAGTACTTATTCTGAAGTTTTTCTATGCTATATTGATATTTGGTTCTTAACATATGGTATCAGAGCTCAAGGTCTTGGGGTTTCGCTGCTACATCTGAGACACCTTGGAATTTTCACTACAAATGGTTTTCTACGATGTTTCAGAAGAAACCCTTTGGAGGATATTTCATAGACGGATCAAGGTACGTTGTGTTAAAATTTCAGCTCCTAGGGCCTTATACTTTAGGAGATACAACCTGTGTAAGATAGGGTTCTGGAATCATCCTTAATTGATTCATCGCATAATTTTAGCTATAAAACATTTTATTTAACGTTTGAGACCTTGAAATATGGAGAATATCCACAAAAATTATTAATTTATATGTGATAATTTTTTTATCTTCTGGGTCATCTTACATTTGTAAATACACCCCGTTGAAGATAGGGTATTTGACTAGTCCAATTGACTAGTCTCAAGTAGGTGTTTTGGGTAAAACAATCATAAATTCTTCCTAGAGTATCCAAATTGAGTGAGACCAGTTGCATTGGATAGTGGACAAACTGTAGTATTTCTGGTACAAGTTTCATAATTTTATATCAATTATTTTGTGTGGGGCATGCTATACAAGTGATATCTCCTGGAAAGCCCAAAGATCAGCAAGTTGTGGGGAAGTTACCATAACTTCCACTTGGAACATCCAATTTTGATCAGAACTGTGGCATTACAGAGAAGAAATATCAGAGAACTACAAAAAAGAAAATTTCATACCTAGAAGGGCCGAAATTTTGGAGATACAATAAAAGAAAGATTGTCTAGCAGAACCACCTCAAAATCAAGGTTTAAAGTGATACTTGGACAACATGCCACCAAAAAAGGGAACTTCTACACCAAATAAGCCTCCAGACAGTCCTACTTGGACTCTTGATGAAGGTGAATAAATGCACAGGGACATAAATGGTTTAGAAAATAAGACAGAAATAAAAGATGAACTACAAGGGATGATGGATTCAACAGAAGCTAAGTTGGACGCAATAATGGATACTAAGATGAATGGTTCAAAAAGGGAGATCATGGAAGGATTGAAAAATTTCCTAATAGAGAGGACACCTGAAAGTGAAAATGTATCCCATGAGATTCATGATGAGGACACGAGAAAGATGAATCAAGAATGGAGAAACTATAACTTTGGGTTGAAGACCAACCACTTTCCTAAGATCGATATGAGGAAGTTTGATGGCAAGGACCCAATCACATGGATACATCATATGGAGCAATTCTTTGATCTACATAATGTGCCACATACACAAAAGGTATGGATTGCTTCTTTATATTTAGAACCCAATCAATTTGTGTGGTATCAATGTCTTTGTTCTCGCAAATCAATCGTCACTTGGACAATTTTCATGAAAGAAATGATAGCACACTATGAGGATACAAGGAGCAATACCTTCTTTAGCCAATTGATAAATCTCAAGCAAAAGGGTTCAGTTACAGAGCACATTGATAACTTCCAAAGATTTAATATAAAGGTAATGGATATTCCAGATGAGCACTTGATTGGTGTATTCATAGGAACTTTAAGGGATAACATTCAACATGAGGTTTGTCTTTGCTAACCCAAATCATTGGAGAATGCATTTAGGGTGGCAAGAAATGTTGAAAGTAAAAATATGGCTATGGCTACTAGAAGGACCACTCCTAACATCTATCGAGAGAATAATGTTCCTTCTTCTAAAACACCTCAACCTACAAGGTTGACACCTCAACAATTGGAGGAAAGAAAAGAAAAAGGTTTATGATTTAATTGTGATAGAAAGTACAATAAGGGACATAAGTGTGGTGATAAGAAATTATTCTACATAGATTGTGAAGAGGAAGAAGAAGAAGAACAACAACAAGAACCATCTCAAGATGAAAATGTAGACGTGATTTATTCTGAAGAGTTGACTCCCACGATATCATGTAATGCATTGGCTGGAATTAGCACTCCTCAAACCATCAAGATCGAAGGATATATCAAAAATAAAAAGGTAATAGTCCTAATTGATTATGGTAATACTCATAATTTCATTCACTATAAATTAGCTAAAGCTCTCAATTTCTTTGTATATCCAACACCAGAGTTTCAAGTAATGATTGCAGATGGAGGAACTATCATTTTCTTAGGAAAATTCAATAAGATCAATCTTACTATGGGGTAATATGTAATGAATAGTCCAATGATTGCTATACCCATTGGTGGTGCTGATGTCGTACTAGGAATCCAATGGTCACAATCATTAGGAACAATGGATTTTAATTTTCAAGAACTTTTCATGAAATTTTCATTGGAAGGAAAAGAAATTGAGTTAAGAGGTATCACAGGGAAACCCAGTAAGGTGATAAGCTCCAATGGCATGACAAAATTATTGAAAAAGGGGCACCAAGGTGTAATTG
>ML791741.1:126225-139011 GCA_009831015.1 Picea engelmannii | reverse complement strand
TTCGCTCTTCCCAATATTGTAAATGTGTAGATATCCAAAGTTTTGATCTTAGACGCTCCTTTTTAATTTTTATTACATTTTTACTTAAGTGTTTACAAACCGAAAGTTTTGAGTATGGACGTTTTTTTTTTTTTATTATTTTTATTAATGTTTTTGTCATATTATTATTAGTCCTTTGTATTTGTATTGAAATGTTTGCATACCGAAGGTTTAGATCATTGACACTTTTTTTGAGGTTCTTGAATAGGCCTGACAACTCAAATGTTTACATGGCGCGAGGTCCTGAAATAGGCCTAACATCTTAAATATTTGCATACCATGAGGCCCTTAGACATCCTGACAACCTTAAATGTTTACCTAAATAGGCTTCTCGGAGTACATTTTTCCTTGAAATTTTCCATACAATGTTGCAGTGAATTTGGACAATATTGTTGTCCACCGCCAGTTGAATAGGCATTGTATGTTTCATACTTCTTCTAGGCTTGGAATGCAATTTCGTCATCGTTGAAGCTACATATATTGTTTACTAGTTCAGTGGGTGCTTCTTCTTCATTGGTTCGTTGGTTGCTCCTTGTTGTTGTTTGGTTCACAATTCGACCTGCGCTGCTGTCGTTCATTGTTTCAGAGTAAGTTTCCATGCCATAATTTCATTTTCTATTCCTTCTTTGTTGTTCAGTGTTTGCAGTTTGCAAGTAAGAATGTTTGCTTATTTCTACTGGCATGCTCATCATATGTTTTCAGTTCCTTTTGTGCTTCAACTGCAATTTGGTAATCGTTGGAGATACATATGTTCTTTACTGGTTCAGTGGTTGTTGCTTGTTCGTTGGTTGTTGTTGTTTGGCTCAAGTTTACGAGTTTGGGGGCCTGGGGCTGCAATTGGGTCTGTTCATGCTTTCTTGTTGGTTTGGTGCTTGCTTTTTTCTTTTGTTTACTTCGGCTTTGCAAGGTTGGGGTCCTGTGCCAACAATTGGAGCTATTTTTTTTGGGGGGGGGCGAACTTTGCGGTGTTTGGACCCTTCACCCACGAGTGGACCTGCGATTGTGTTATTTATCGTGTTTGGAGAAGTCGACATGTGGCGCATGTTCCGTGCGCGCCCATTCTGCTGTAATTTTTTTTTGATACTTCAGTGTTGACATGATAAAAAATAGTGGCATAAGAAATAATTGGACAATTACATGTGCAATTGCAATATCTGTTGTTTTTTTTGTTAAAATAAAACATGTGCAAACCACACTTATTAACCATATATGGTGGAATGTTCCCATATCACAATGCATGTTATTTATCCTCTACACGGACTGGTGCGACTAAGATACAATTTGTCTTGTACTTGAGATATGATATGATATGTACACCAAAGATACTGCAAAATTATATTTCCATGTCTGGAAGCATATCTGGATACTTTGCCATAGAAAAACAAAATCATTTAGCTATGGCCATGCAATTTCTTAATATTTTGTGGCTTGTAATATATTTTGGGCAGGGAAATTTTTTATATATTTACAACCATGGATTGAGAAAAGAAAAGTTCATGTTTATGACTATCTTTATTCTATTCGTTGATTCTCATCTACTGTATGTACATATTACTTGTTATCCGGTGCATACCAACTTCCATTCATGTTCATTGTATTTTGTGCATTCCCACATTCAAACAAACATAATAGTTGGAGAAAATGACAGAGTCTTGACTGCAACGATGGAAGAGGAGATACAAAGGTACATGCTTGTACTGTTATTTCATATTTCGTTGTTTTGTATTTAATTTATTGTTTGTATATGTATTCACCTAGTTTATTGTATGTAGATATTGTGTACCTTCCTACATAATAAATTATCTTCATTTCATGTCTTCCTGCATACTAACTTCCTTCATGTCCATTGTATTTTTCCTGCATTGCTACATTTAAACAGATAGAGTGGATAGAGAGGCCGATGGACTCTTTGGCGCGAATGTAGACGAGGAGTTACAGAGGTGCATACCTGTACTCTTATTTCATATTCCAATGTTTAGTATTTCATTTATTGTCTGTGTATTTGTTCTACTTCTTTGCACCTTTTTTATTGTATGTATATACTACGTATCTTTCTGCTTATTCTCATGTGAATCGTATTCTCTTTGCTGCTACATTGAAATAAATAGAACTGTATTTATTTCTTTTACATGTCTTTCTTCATACTAACTTTCCTTCATGTCCATTGTATATTCGACGTCGATACCTTGGAAGAAACAGATTGGTTAGACAAGAAGATGAATTCTTGTATGCAACAGTAGAGGGGTCTGTGGTACAATCTTCGAAAAGGTATACCAATTGTGCTAGTAAATTAAATATACAAAAAGGGTGGGGGCATATAATATTGGACTAGAAAACGATGATTTGGCAACAATGGGCCTTTGTGCCCTCCCCATTTCTACATTTTCCACTTTTTTTTTTCCCTCTTTCTTTCTAATTGCTCTGCTTAGTCGTCTTTCTGAAAATGCCTTGGTGCATGGGTTGGCAGATTCAGGGGTTCACATTTATGGTTACGCTTCTACCTTATTCCATACTTACCCACTTTGTCGATTGCGGGTACCGAGTTGGAGGTTTCAATATTGCGCCTCTGGCTTCCGAGGTTACACGATATACAAATTGTCCGTCGTGCCCCGCCATCACGCCCTATTTACTGTTACACATTTTTTTAGTCAAAAAATCTAAGGCATACAATTTGACCCTCGGGTCCTCATGTTTCCTGAGTATCCCTTGACACCCTATTTTGTATTCCATCTCCTTCGACCTTGCATGTGACATTAAGAACAATTATGGACAATATATAATGCATATGCGTGTTTAGTCCTTATGATGTTCATCTACACATGCTTGCATCAGAAAAAGTTGGACTAGTGACATGGCCTTGAGCAGTCAGTCATCCCAGACATCAACAGACTGACAAGGCCAAAGGTAAAGATGCATACTTTATGTTCTTGGTATGTTTACCAAACAAATATCCTTAGTTATTTATTCATCTATGGCATGGTGAATATGTTGATGTCACATGCAACACATACTTTGCAGTTCACAAGAAGTATCAACAAGTACAAGAGAGACACCGAACATAGCGCAGGTTTCACAGACTAAGAGGTCTGGTTGCAAAAATATGGCTCCATAGTTCATCCAAGATATGCGTCTACTTGTACATTTATGCCAGGAAAAAAAGAAAACAAAAAAATAATGCATACTACCATTCACATTACTTTTCTTGTTCGAAAATTGTCACCAGGTCTAAACTTGTAACACCCAAAATACTATCAATAGAGGGCTAGAACAGTCGTCAAACTAGACCAGTGTTGATCGAGGACATAATGGTCGTCTATAGCACCTACTTGGACAAGGAAAACAAAACTATATCCATTAAGCGTGCTGACATGACAGATAAGGAGGCCCTGATGACAGTCACACTGACTATTCCTACACAACTTGTCCAGAAACATGTAGAAAAGATACTGCTAGGTAATGGGATATCGATTACAAATTTTAATATATTGCCCAAAAGAGTATATGACCGTGGTGATTGTGATCGGATTATTTCTCTCAACGAAACAAGTATTGTGGAAAAAATTCCCACTATTTGTTCAGAATATCGTTTTGTCCTAGACGCAACTATCAACCAACTTACACAGAGCAATGACATTTACCCAATCGGAACCATTGGCACTGTTGTCACACTGGCAATAAAACTTGGCTCGCAACACATTCTCCATATAAAATATGGAGAGTCAGATAGTGACAAGGCGATGGTACCGTTCTCCATATCCATTTTTGTCCTTTACTTTCGCATACCAATGTATCTCGGTTAAGTTACACAAATATTTCATTGTTCCATGTTGCAACTGCAATTGTTCGATACCTACTCAAATTTGTTTTCTTCAATGGAACAACAATTGCATAAAGGGAAATTTCCACTTATTCTCTTCAAAAATATAACAAAGAAAAGGGATGTTAAAGAAAGGATCTTTCGCACAACCCAAGCAATATTTGTAATAGAATTGTGAGCAGACATAGTACAGGATCTCAAGAAACTAACTAGCTCTACAATTGTTGTGCGTATACATCTACAGATTCATCCTCACTTTGCTCATACAAATAGCCTTCACCAAGTTTCTGCGGTTTTTTTTATTTATTTTTACGTTTTTTTGGGTGCAGTTGTATATTATATTATTCAATATATTAATTTTTATGCTCACGTTTCCAGGTTGAAGGTGTTTTGGTTGCAGCGAATGTGTACTCGATCCCCTTTGAGATTGTATGTGTGAAATGCAACTCTCCTACTTTTTCTTCTGCTTTGATAAGTGATGATATGATTGATTGTCTGCGATGCAGTAAAAAATGTCCATACATATATGGATATTGCCTCAATGTTGCCATCCGAACCGTGGGCAACACAACTATGCATTGTACAATTAGACAACCTTTGTTACAAGATGTGCTTCTTGGGTTAGCAAAATTGTCATATGAAGCATACCTACAGAAAAAGGCAAATAGTGTCTACATGTTACACAACTTTCAAATACATAGCAAATTTACCTTAAATGAGGACAATGCAATATTGCATATCGGCTGGAAAAAAATAAAAATAAAAATCATATCAAGCTTTGGCAGGAAACGAAAAATATCTTTTGTGTGTCTATAATTTTTCTTCAACACCCAGATGAATGTTCGTCGGACTCGAGTTCTTCACATTTTACATCTATAGCTGTAAAATTATCTTTCCAGTGATTTTGTATCTTCTTGTGCACTTGAAACAAGAAGGAGAATCTAATTACAAATGAAATCCATGTTGTTATTTTGATGTTTTTTTGCATCTCCCAGTAATAATTTTGCATATTTGTTTCGGTGTGCAACTAAAAAAAAATGGTGGCTGGTTGTGGCTTTGATGGAGGAGCCTGCACATTTTTTGGGTGCCCAAGTTGGACAATTGTTTTCCAACTATATAGCCGTGGAAGGATTTCTGATTTTTTTTTTGTGTGCCCAAATAAAATAAAAATTTGTCTCTAACTATACATTTATGGTATGGTATCTGCATTTTCTCGATGCCCTAATTGAAAAAAAAGGACTCAGCATGGATTGAAACATGAGCTTGAGATTTTCAGATCTCGCTATAGAGATTGCACATGCATAAGATTGTCCAATCCGGAAATGGGAAGCATGAGAGAAAACCCCATAAAAAGTATCCAACTGTAAATAGCTCGAGCCCATCCTTTGAACCGTCGAAACAACTTGTTCATCCGGGCAGAATCATCAGGAATTTCCAATAATATTGGAAATTTGGCATTGTTAAAATTGGTAGTGATAGACAATGGCACTATCACAAGAAAATGTCGATAGTGATCTTGATTAATAGTAAAATAGTAATCGACAAATTTCTTGTTCCCCATTTTGAGGTCTAGTTATACCTAGTGTACAGTGGCAAAGGTCCGCTGGTTTTGTGTTGTCTTGTGTTTGGCAGACTTTTGTTCATATCCCATGGCCCCAGTTATTTTCTCGTGGGAACATATACCATATGTAAGAGAAAACCAATTCCACGATGTGCTTTTTCTATATATCAAATTGTTTGATGCAAAGGTCGATGTGTACTTCTCTATGGAACCTTGTGGGATCTTGCTTGAGGCCTTATATGTTCATGCATTTCCTTCTGCCTCAACTTTCAATACATTTGGTGTTTACTTGGTTCTTGGTTGTATGCTTTGTTCTGAAAAATTAATAATACATTCAAGATCTTCACATTTTTTCTATGATCTTAAAGACTATAGAGGACCTAATTTGCCCTTTATTATAAGCTTTGTGACACAAATGTGGTATGTGGCTCATTGTAGCACTTTTACTTGATCGATGAACTTAGCAAAATCAATCTCCTAGAATAATTTGAAATAAAAAGAATATATATTGTGCGAAGTCTAATGGAACTATCATATCAACGAGAGGACATTAAAATTTAAATTCATTGTTTTTATGCTCATGATGAAGTTGATTGTAAAATAACTTTACATAGACATCCCAAAATTGATTTTCTTGTAGCTTTTTGAGGCTTCTCTTATACAAGCAGATCTTGGAAACTATAAGCACAACTCGTTGTATCTATTCCTTGATTGAAGAAATTGTTCACATGTTTAATGCACTTCATAGTTACTGTTAAAACCATCAATGGGGATTTCTTACACCAATTCCCGCTTCCAAAAATTGGCATCCCTTTTATTTTCACCCTGTGCTTTTTGTTTCTAGTCACTTACTCATTTTTCAGAAAATGTCTAGGTTCGGAAGTTGGCAGATTCACGTGTTCATATTTCCACTTAATTTATATCACCAGCCCGACCGACTGCTTCCCAATTTCATATTGAACAAAATTTTTGGATTGCGGGTCCTCAGATAGGCGGGTTCAACATTGCGTTTCCATTGTTTTGTCGCCTACAAACAACACTCATACTTTCGCGATCTACATATTAAGAAACAAATTCCCCTTCATCTCATTTTCTTTCGCTTTTTGTTTATTTGGTCCTTTTTTCGAATGTGTCCTTTTTCTAAATGTCTCCTGCTTTTATATACAACACTCGGCGAGAGTTGGCGGATTCACAGCTTCAGATTTCCCTTGTTACTTTTATATCAATAGCCCGACAGACTACTTCCTCGTTTCATATTGAAAAAAAAATTTGAATCCCGGGTTCTTGGATAGGTGGGTTCAACATTGTGTTTCCATTGTTCTATTGCCTGCAAACAACACCCAGACTTCCGCTATCTACAAATTAGCAAACAAATTCCCCTTTATCTTGTTTTATTTCACTTTCTATTTACTTGGTCCTTTTTCTGAATGTCTCCTACTTTTATATACAACACCCACCGTTCCGCAATATACAAATTTCTTGCTCAACATTGTGCTTCCACTGTCCCCCTACGTACAAACAACACCCAAAATTCTGCGATATACAAATTGATGGTTGAAATCTGTCATTGTGACATACAATTTGACCATCGGCCCCTCACATCTCCTAGGTATATCTTGTGACCCTTTTTTTGAAACTCGCCCGACAACTTTCCATACTTGAGCATTTCTTGGAATTTGTTTCGTGGGTTGGTGGGTGGACGAAATGTACAATGCTTAGTCGCTCTTCACCATCCCCTATACCTTCATAATTCTTTCTAGATATGAAATTATTAAGCTTTAATGCTAGTAGTTCATCGTGCAAGAACCGTTAAGATTGTCATTAATGTCTGGAAGGCGGGAGAAGATTTGTTATTAATACGAATTAAACCAAGATTTACAAAGAAGAGTGTTATCCTTTCCAAGTATTCATTTCAAACATGATGCAATCTCTTTCGTGCATCGACTGGTTGGCACTGTTAAGAAATATCTAATTCTTAATCGCTCTTCGTCCTCACCTCCACCTTTGCACTTTTTTCTAAACATGCAATTAGTAAGATTTAATGGTAAAAACTCATTACGCGCGAACCTTGGAGATTGTCATTGATCAATGAAAGGATCGAGGATATCTTCCATTGATACGCATTAAACCGAGATTTGCAGAGGGTTATATTATCCCTCCCCAATTTTCATTTCAAACATCATCTGGAGCGAACAAAAATTCTCGTTAACTTATGGCAGCAGTTCTGTCTAGATACAGTAATCACCTTCGGGCATGATGGCCAGAGGTTCCAGTATTCCAGGGCATATTCTTACTACTCATCTCCCTCCGCCCAGAAGAAAAAAAGGAGATGGTTCGTTGGTGCACCGAGAGATATATTTCAAGCCAAAGAATTCCAAGGCAACCCTGCCTGCCCAGACAACCTGCCCACTTGCATTGATGGCTGGCGCAGAGGTTGATGCGATGGATTTCTATCTGGAAGAAGATGATCTGATGGACGATGATATAGAAATGGATGATGGCAATGCAAAGATTGTTCCCACTCCTGCGCCCAAATTGAAATCAACCATAATGGGCAGTACTTCCCGGCTCGACGATGGTGGTCCTGACAACACCAAAATAAGGAGTTTCAGAAAAGAAACCGACACTGAATGCAATGGTCGCTTTGCAGCTCGAAATAAGGAATTCCAGAGCTACAAATTAGTCTGTTTTGGGTGGAAGGCTTTCACTGTAAGGAAATGATCTGTTGATTCTCCCAGAGATATATTTCAACCCAAAAAACTATTCAATTGTGGGACCACTGTCATGTTCTTTGGATATACAATTAAAATCTTAGGGAATGGGGACTAAAACTCCCACTAGTGCAAGGCATATTCCTACTAGTCATCTCCTTACGCCCAAAATGGACTAATTTGGGCCTCTGGAATTGCACGTGAAACCTGTGTCCCTGAAGTTTTCGACTGTGAGGGGGTGGTTTCTTGGTGTGTCCTAACTTTCAGTTAAGGGCTATTTCGTTTTCCCTGCAACATTTTTCGTCTTCTTCCTCACGGGAAGCTTGTGAGAATTATGAATTTTACCACAGGATTGTTGTTCATCTACTTCAAGCCAAGGATTTATTCCACTACGGACCCGCTCTCCTGTTTCTTTGTCGGCTCAGGTATTCCACAAAATTTTGAGATTGGGGCACCAAACATTGATCCATCGAGGAGAAGACTGCAAGGATTTCCTAAAAAAAAAGCATGTTAATCAGTTTTGTATGCATGTTGAAGAGAATCTTGATGGCTCTTGCATGTTGCAGATCTTGTGCCTGTTTTTATGGAAGATATGTTCAATGTTTTGGCCCAAAGAACTCGATCCAATTTCTAAGGATAGATATACAATGCTCAATATTCTTTTTTTTTAATGGATTTACTATTAAAAAAATTTCCTTGGAGTCTTGGTTTTTGCTTCTTTTCTAGACTTAACACCTCTTCTCATTGGCATGGTTTGGTAGTCTCGTAGTTCTTCGATATTGTATTTTCTTAGGTAAATTGTTCTAAAATGGAGCATCTAACAATTATATGACAGTGCACTATGTCGATCCATTAGGCTTTTATCGAAACAAAAAATGAATTTCAGACAGTTTCAAACCAACGTTCAGTTCTATTTGTAATGCAGATAGAACATAGCAATACCAAATCACAATGTTGCAGCAAGATCATCATTCTTGTTTCTAGACATGCAATTATTAAGCTTTAACGCTAACAACCCATAATGCAAGAAGTTTAATACTTAAGTTAATATGTTACAGTCATGGAAGAATGTATCAAGAACACACTTACTCCCACAAGTTGCAATAAAATCTAATCTTCAACAAAGCATTTGCTGACAATTATTAGAAAATGATGGTTTTACAACAATGGGGCTTGTTTGAAACCAATTCCCACTTACGAAAATTTCCCTCTGCCTTTCTATTTTCCCACTCTTTTATCCACTATAGTTTCTCTTTCTAGTTACTTAGTCGTTTTTTCCAAAAAATGTCTTGTTGCGCGGGTTGGCGGATTCACGCGTTTCGACCGAGCGCTTCCCCTTTTTCTAAATTGCACTTTCCATTGTTTTGTGACCTACAAACAACACTCTGGCTTCTGCGATATGTAGATTTACTTCTAGACTCCCACATCATCCCCTCTTCCGTGTTACACATTTTGCACTGAAATGTTTCGATATATACAATTTGACAATCGGGACCTTACGTCTCCTCGGGAACCCGTCACCCTATTTTGAAGCTCGTATGACCTCTTTCCACACTTGACCATTTCTTGACATCTCTTTCGCGGATCGTCGAGTTCGGGGGTTCAGGAAATTTCAAATTTCTAGTTGTTGTGCCTGCTACCTTCAGATTTCTTTCCAAGTATATGCAATATGTATACAACTTCTCCAGCAACATACAAAAAAGATCTTGCCAGGAAATGGAATATCCATTGTAGATTTGAATATATTGGAACTTCTTTTCCCTCTTCTATACTTGACCAAATTGTTTTTTTCTTTTTCCTCTCTACTCTCTCTTTCTCGTTACTTAGTTGTTTTTCCGAAAATGTCTCAATGCACGCATTGGCTGACTCACGAGTTCACATTTGTGCTTGTGATTTTATATTGCGACTCCGACCAACCACTAGCCATTCGATGCCTAGGTACTTTTCAGATCACGAATTCCTGGGTAGGTGGGCTCTATATTTCACTTCCATTGTTTTGTGGCCTACAAACAACACTCGGACCTCCACGATATACAAATTTATTGTCGCACTCCCACATCATACCCTCTTCCATGATACACAATTTTCACATGAAATTTCTGAGACCTGCAATTTGACCTTCGAGTCCTCACATCTCCTGGGAAACTATTGTCAGCCCGTTTTGAAGCCCATGCGTCCGCTTTCCATATTTCGCCATTTCTTGGAATCTCTTTCACGCCTCCAATTCCATACTTACCTGAATTTTTTCGCTTGCGGATTCCCGGACAGGTGGACTGCACTTCCAATGTTCCTTGACCTGCAAACAACCCCTCCGCTTCTGAAATATACAAATTGACTTATGAACTCCTACATCAACCCTCTTCCGTGTTACACAGTATGCAATCAAAATTTATGGTCAATACAGTTTGACCATCGGGCCCTCATGTCTCCTAGGGAACCCTTGTCAACCTATTTTGAAGCCCGTCCAACCGCTTTCCATGACCATTTCTTGCAATTTCTTTCGCGGATTGTTAGGTTGGGGGGTTTAGACAATTTCCAATTCCTAGTCGTTGTTTTATGTGCCCACCACCTTCGCACTTCTTTCCAAGTATATGCAATAAGTATATAACTTCTCTAGAAACATGCATAAAATATCTTGCCAGGAAATGGAATATCTATTACACATGTGGATATATTATCCCTTCTTTTTCGTCTTCTATACTTAACCAAATTCTCGTTTCTCTTTTCCCTGTACTTTATCTTTCTCGTCACTTAGTCATTTTTTCCGAAAATGTCTAGCTGCGTGGGTTGGCAGATTTGTAGGTTCATGACTCCTACATCAACCCTTCTTTCGTGTTACACAGTATGCACTCAAAAGTTTCGATCAATACAATTTGACCGCCGGGCCCTCATGTCTCCTTGGGAACCCTTGTACTTCTCTTTTGAAGCTCGTTCGACTGCTTTCCACGACCATTTCTTGCAATCTCTTTTGCGGATCGTCGGGTTGGTGGGTTCAAACAATTTCCAATTCCTAGTCATTGTTTTTTGTGTTGGCCACCTTCACACTTCTTTCCAAGTATATGCAATAAGTATATAACTTCTCCAGAAACATGCAGAAAAGATCTTGCCGAGAAATGGAATATGTATTACAGATGTGAATATATTATCCCTTCTTTTCTGCCTTCTATACTTAACCAAATTCTTGTTCTCTTTTCCCTGTACTTTATCTTTCTCGTCACTTAGTCATTTTTTCAAAAATGTCTAGCTGCGCGGGTTGGGGAACTTGCGGTTCCATGACTCCTACATTATCCCCTCTTCCGTGTTACACAATATGCACTCAAAAGTTATGATCAATACAATTTGACCATTGGGCACTCATGTCTCCTCGGGAACCCTTGTAAGCCTCTTTTGAAGCCCGTCCAACCGCTTTCCACGGACATTTCTTGCAATCTCTTTCGTGGATCGTCGAGTTGATGGGTTCAAACAATTTCCAATTCCTAGTCGTTGTTTTTTGTGCCTGCCACCTTCGCACTTCTTTCCAAGTATATACAATAAGTATATAACTTCTCTAGAAACATGCAGAAAATATCTTGCCAGGAAATGGAATATCTATTACATATGTGAATATATTATCCCTTCTTTTCCATCTTTTATACTTAACTAAATTCATGTTTCTCTTTTCCCTGTAATTTATCTTTCTTGTCACTTAGTCGTTTTTTTGAAAATGTCTAGTTGTGCGGGTTGGCAGGCTTGCAGGTTCACATTTTCACTCGTGCTTTTATATCGTGACTCTGACCGACTGCATACTCATTCCATACCTAGCCACTTCTCCCACCATGGATTCCCGGGTATGCAGGCTCTAGATTGCACTTCTATTGTTTTGTGACCTGTGAACAGTACCCTGACTTCCGCGATATACAAATTTACAACTAGACTCACATCATATTGTCTTTCATATTACAATATACCTATCATGCCCTCTTCCGTGGTACACATTTTTCACTGAAAACTTACGTGACATACAATTTGACTGTCGGGGCCTCACATCTCCTATGAAACTATTGCCACCCCATTTAGAAGCTCGTCTGTTCGCTTTCCATACTTCATCATTTCTTCGAATTTCTTTCGCGCATCGTCGGCTTGGTGGGTTCAAGAAATATCCAATTCTTAATTGTTGTTTCCTATGCCTACACCCTTTGCAATTAGCAATTAGAAAGTATATATAAGATCTTATTTCAAAGTATGCAATTAGCAATTGTTAATGCTAAACCAGGATTTGAGGAGATCTCCCATTAATACGCATAAAGCCAAAATTTCTGGGTGGTTATATTATCCCTTCCGAGTGTTAATTTCAAACATCATGGAATGTCATTTCCATGTCGTCGGGTTGGTCCGTTCATGAAATATTCAATCCTCAATTCCGAAAACAAGTCTAACCGATCGTTTCCCTATTCCATACTTCGCCACTTTCCTGGAATTCCACAAATATACATGTTCCCTTCTGTTTTACACGTTTTGCAGTAAAAAATTTTGATACATAAAATTTAATCATTGGACACTCACCTCTCCTGAGTATCCCTTGTAACCCTATTTTGAATCTCGTCCGACTTCTTTTTAGACCTTTCCATTCTTTCCTTTCTCTTCCCCGCCTTCGTGACCTTCACACTTGTCTATAATAA